>JAGGAR010008071.1:0-23580 GCA_017657315.1 Termitomyces sp. K1Ag
GATATATATCGAAATATTTTTAGCATGAACTACGGTCTTGGTACGTCCCGTTCGTTCTGATGACCCGAGTTATAAGTAACAAAAAAAAAATTACGTTCCCTTTTCGTCTTTCATGCTCATGTAGCGATCTCATTGAGACTGGAAAAGTTCCTTGCGCAGCTGATTGCCGACGGCGCAGAGGAAGATCAGAACGACAGCCTCGAGGACAAGGCGATGCGTATGGCCGCTCAAGAAGTGTTCGAAGAATCCGGCAACCGCTTCAAACCCTGGTGCTCGAACGGCAAATCTATCCGCATCGGCGAAATTATCCTCATTGTTGATTCAGACACCATCGTTCCCGAGGTATGTACATACCCATACCCATACCCGCTCCTTCTCCTTCTCCTTCTCGGCTAGCGAGAAACTAGCTAGCATATCTAACCTACCCTAACTAACTAACCTAACTTTTCCTCTTCAGGACTGCTTCCGCGACGCCGCACGCGAGATGCACGAGAGCCCGGACGTCGCTATCATCCAGCACGAATCCGACGTGATGCAAGTCGCGCACCACTACTTCGAGAACGGGATCACGCACTTCACGCGGCGCATCAACCGGTGCATCTCCCTCGGGTGTGCGAACGGCGAAGTCGCTCCGTTCGTAGGACACAATGCGTTCTTACGGTGGAGTGCGGTGCAGGACGCGGCGTTCGTCGATTCTAGTGATGGGAAGAAGAAACAGTGGAGCGAGGCGAATGTTAGTGAGGATTTTGATTTGGCGCTGAGGTTGCTTTTGAAGAGGTATACGCTGAGGTGGGCTACGTATTCGGAGGGCGGGTTTAAGGAGGGCGTGTCGCTTACGATTCAGGATGAGCTTGCGAGGTGGCAGAAGTATGCGTATGGTGCGTTGCGTATGCTTGCTTTTGCCTTTTGGTTTGGGTGCTGAGATTCTTGGTTCTAGGATGTAATGAGATTATCTTCAATCCGATAATTCAGTGGTGGAAAAAAGGTCCCATTAGCTCGCAGCTACGTGGTTTCGTCTGGTCCAAGGCTCCCGTCCATTACAAGATTGGTATGATGTCGTGTACGCTCCTCTTCATTTGTCTCTTTGAGCATATCGCTGATAATTTCGCTGTATATTCTAGACATGTTCTCTTACTGTAAGTTCCCCTGTTGAAAGCAAAAATAATTTATCTCTCAACCAAATTTTCAGACGGCATTGCAGCAGCCACAGTTGGCTCCATCATCAATTACCTCCTCCTTGGGCTTGCACCGCAGCTCGACCGATTCTACCTCCACTCCTTTGAGATCCTGCTCGCATGCGTGGTCATCTTCCCAGGCCTTGGAAATCTCGGCTTCACACTTCTCGAGTACCGTATTGGATATCGGAGCTTAGCGGGCGCCTTGGTCGAGAACTTGCGTTGGGTACCATTCTTGTGTGTACACTTTCTAACCTTTTGCGGGTTCAAACTCACCTGATGATACGTGATTCCCAGCGTCTTCTTCTTTGGTGGTCTCAGTATCCATCTATCGACGGCGGTTTTGGCGCATATGTTCTCTTACGACATGTAAGTCCATCCGCAGCTACCTTCATGTGGGAGCTGCCTTCTTATCATACCCGTGCTTGCAGGACATGGGGCTCCACGGTGAAGGAAGTCGAGCGCTCCACCTTCTGGATCGAGGGTCAGTTGCCATTACATTCAGCTCCCCTGCTGTCCATTCAAAGCCTAATTATCATGCCGTCTGTTTTCTAGTCCCCCGTATCTGGCAGCGCTTCAGGCTCTCGTTCATCATCTGTTTCGCGTGCATCGCCATGATGATCGTCTTCACCACAAGTGCCGTCCCCTTCGAGTGGCAGATCGCAGGCTACAACTGGGCTCTCATCATCCCCCTGTCTCTCAACGTCGGATGTCATATTCTCATGCCGGTAAGCCGTGCTTATCATCTCTACGTATCGATCGGCATTAATCGGTGTCTCTTCTTTTCCTGACATTGATAGATCGTCCTGAACCCGTGGTTAATGATCTTCTCATACTAGACGGATGCAGCGTTCTCCTAACCATCCATCCCTCCCCGTTATTGCGGCTTATCCTCATTACGGCTCTTACGGCTTTTTTACACCGTTCATTTCCGCCACACTCGTATATTCATGTACACCCCGATCTGAGGGGTGCCTGGTGCACTCCTAAGTGTACGCTGACCGCAGTGCTTTGTTATGCACGCCATGCCGTTATTACTGATACGGACCGATTAATCTCAGCATCCCGCGTTCGAACTTTCGCCTTGTGAACACATATTTAACTCTAGTTTTCCAAACACCGTCGCTACCTGCTTTTGGACTTTTTTTTATATCTTGCATTCTGGGATTCTTGGACTATATAGTATTGTTTTGTGTCTTGGACTTTGGAGTCACTTACGAATCGTACCGATCCGTCGAGACCTGTTCGAGACAACCAAAGCCCTCTCCACACCCCTTAATCAACTTTCTCGTATTGGTTACTATCTCGTTCTGGGTTTAGCAGATCTAGTATGAATGCCAGCGTACGGTATGACGTGCATATAGAGATGAATATAGCTTCTTGTTAATCGCACTGCATCGCGACTAGTTCAGGCTCAGTTCTTATCTGTACCGTAAAAGTACCGTAAGTATAAATTTTAGATGAGCTTATAGTTTTGCTTTCACCGGTGCACCGATGTCTGAACCTATCTTTACGACAATTTTGCCAAACTGTTCACCCCGTTTCATCGTCTCGAAGCCTTCTTCGGCGGCCTCAAGGCCTTCGAAAACATGGGAAATGACAGGAACAATACGGTGCTCAGCCAAGAAGTTGGTGGCATCAATAAGGTCTTGGTGCGATCCCATCGTGGAACCTGAGGTTATAGGATGAGAAAATGGAAGAGACGCGGGTGGAACTGGAACGTGCCGATAAGACGTTGATTCTTCAGAACTTCGCGCATTGTGAAGCTAATTTTTGGACTAGCAGTCCTGGTAACAAAGAAACCATAAGTTATCGCATGCAAAAGATAATTTGTGATCGTACATTCCGTAGCACACCACGCGACCTCCGTGTTTGAGTATCTTGTTCGTTTGCATCATGATCTCCCCGCCTCCGGAATCAATAACGACGTCCAGCTCTCTGTCTTTGCCCAATAGAACGCCGAGCTGGGCAGGCCAATCCTCTACACGTGTGTGCGTCTTCAAAAGTGCACAAGGTCGAATGAGGCAAGAACCCACTATCTTTGTAATTTACGCCTCCCTTTGCACCTAGAGCAATCGCCTTCTGAATCTTGTCCTGGCTGCCGCTAGTAACGTAGACTGAGGCACCCTTTGCAATACATATTTGCAATGCGATAAGAGCAACGCCTCCTCCTATGCCAGTAATCAGCACGTTCTGACCAGAACTCACGAGCCCATTGACAACAGTAGCTCTATGCGTACTTAATGAGCACAAGAAGATTACCAAAAAAAGTGATTTACCGCCATGCTGTGACAGCGCCGAGCGGCCATCCCGCCATCTGAACGTCAGTGAGGTGTCCCGGAGTGGGAATTACTTGATCTCTCTCAACGACAACATATTCAGTAAAGGTCCCGAGAGGTGGATAAGATACGCCTCCCAGAATCCCGAAACTGTTTGAGATTACTTCAGCGTTTGACGAAAGGTCAAAAAGTAACAATGAAGTACTCGGATTCTGGTCCCTCCGGGTGTTTCTCCCACCCACGACTTGGCGTGAGGAATACACGTTGGTTAAGTAAAGGATCTTGAGGCTCGTAGGCAGCCACAACTGCGCCTAGAAGAGCCATTGATATCAATCCTCACATGTTAAGTTCAAAGTTGCGCGTACCTGCTCCATCTGCACCGAAGACACTACCAAATGCGATACGGGGGTATTGCCCTTTCCGTATCCAAACCTTGTTGATATTCGCTATTTAAAATGTTCATCCAACACGAGGTTTGCTCTACTCACATCCCTGTGATTGAATGCTGCTGCTCCAATTCGAACAAGGATTTCGCCCTTCTTTAAGGCAGGGATAGGCTTTTGCTCGATTACTGCCTCATGATAGACAGGATTGCTTTGAGGAGGAGCCTTCTTGACTGTCAAGGACTTGGTAAACCTAGGCAATTTGGTGGTGGTCATTCGGTACCCGACTCCTTACGTAGGATATACTGAGTGATGATTGGAACGCTCGAATCCCTTGGAATCAAACTGAGATCGGAAGTGTTTCTCATGCACGTGACGTGACCGGGTTGTGATTAATTGATTACCGGGTCGGCAAGTGATGGAAAGTAATGTCGGATAAGGAAACAAGAAAATATCCAACAAAGAACAAAGAACGAAGAGTGTAGTCGAAATTCAAACCCAGCAAAGATCATATAGTACCGGATGTAAGTAGTACAGACGTAAGTAGTTAACTTCATCAGCTTGCGCCCTTTCAACGTAGGTTGTCCTCAAGGCCTTGACATTTCACCTTTACTCCAGATTTACTAGAATGGGTTCGTCGATTACTAGATTTGTTTCAGCAATGTTGACCTCACATGCGTCGTCTCCTCAAGATGATGCGGGACGAGCATACAAAGGACAGGTATACGAGGAGCGGGCACAGAAATTTTGGTCTCTCTATGTCAAAGAGTCGGAGCAACACGATAGAAATGTCACAGAGACTTGGAAAGCCGATATGGATAGTACATTGATTTTTGTAAGTCCTTGACGTTAATCTACCAGCCTGAGTACTTGAGATCATATCTCATAAGTAATTATAGGCTGGTCTTTTTTCCGCCGCTGTAACAGCTTTCCTCGTTGACAGTTATAAGCTCCTCCAGCCGGATTCCAGCGACGAGACAAGGGACTTACTCAAACAGATTTTGGCTGTCCAGATAGTGGAAGCATCTCTCAATACGTCAGCAATGTCATTACCCTCTACCGTGGTCACTCCGGCCTTTAGTCCATCGGCTTCGGCGATCGCGGTCAATGTATTATGGTTTCTTAGCCTTTCGTGTAGTCTTGCAACTGCCCTATCCGTCACGTTGGTACAGCAGTGGATCAGGGACTATCTGCAGAAGATTGAGAAGACCAATCAGCCTCAGCGGCGCGCGACCATTCGAGGAATCATGTTCTATGGGACCGGCAAGTGGAAATTGAACAGTGTCGTGGAGTATATTCCTATACTCCTCCATTTCTCTTTGTTCTTCTTTTTTGCTGGCCTGTGCACTTTCTTGTGGAACATCAACAAGATTATCGCGGGATTCCTGACGTTCATGGTCGTTTGTTACTTGGCATTCTATGTCTTCACCACCGTCGCGCCTCTCATCGACCGTTGCGCTCCCTACGAGACACCGCTTTCGACTCTCCTTTGGTATTTGCAACGCCAGGCCATGTGCATGTTTCGCCGAGTCAAGAATGAAAACAAGAGTTTGTCAGAAGTCCGCGATGAACTTGCATCGCCTCCGGTTGATGAGACTATACACAAAAATATCCAGGCAATCTCTTGGGTATACGATAGAACGATCGATGATAGAGAGCTTCAGGAGTTTGCAGCGTCCATACCTGGACTGCTGAGTACTCAGGATGGCCAGGTTGCATGGAGAGTATTTTCAGGAAGTGGAGGTTCATTTGAAGAACTCGAAACCCGCATCGTCCACTTATTGAAATCTTCCACTGTCTCTTATTATTTGGGACCCACGATTCGGCACCTACGGGCAACACATTGTATCGATGCTCTGCTAGCGCTGGCATCGACACCTGAATTCTTCAAGTCATCAGGGATTGTCGAACTTGACAGCATTATTATGGCTCCTTGGGAAAATGACGAACTCGTCACAAAGTTCATCTGTGCCGAAGCCATATTCCGCCATCGGTCCTTCCTGACCGAGCTACTCTCAATTCAGCACCATCCTTCCTACCGAGGCTTCCGCCATCTTTCAACCAAGGCTGATGAGGCGTTAAGGGATGTTGATGATTTGCGGAAGATTCTTGAGGACCTTCTGAAAGAACCAGAGCGCTCATTGCGGAGTCATCAACCAGAAATCGTAGCCCTATTAAAGGTCTATTTCGGTACTGTGGAATCCAAGACCTTTGTCTTCGAGCACTGGATCGGAGAAATGCGACAAATCCTTCCTAAACAGTACCCTCTCCTTTCATGGTACGCTTCATTGACCCCTCAAGTTTGGGAATTTTCCCTACACGGAAATTCTGCGCTAGAACACACCGAGAAATTTATCTTCAAACCGATGGCACTCCATATCTTGGGGCATCTCCGCCTGCACGGGGCCTATTCGCCAATTCTCAGTGTCTCCTGATTATGATACTCAATTAGAACTCGCATCAAATCTTGCGGAGAGTGTTGATTACCGGAAGAGGTTTTTTTCTGGGATAACGTCTCTCAGACGACTTTTTGAAGCCAATGGGGACACCGATCACTCCTTCCAAACATTCTTACAGTACAATGAACGAGAAACGCAGCCCCTACTTTCCTTATTCGGGATCTTGGATGGCAAGTGGGGATATTCGAACACAAGTGCTACACCCGGCCAACCGCCACAAACGTATCCTTCTTGCCACTTGATGTCGCTGATTCCGGAAGATAAAGAAGGCCCGTTCAGTTTGTTTGCAACAATATTGGACGCCATGGTCGAAGATCAGGGTAACATTGGTGGGCTCTTGATACTCATTATGATGCTCAAATCTTACAAGGCCGGCCCACCATTCGAACCATTTGTCATATACCAATGCCTGGGGACGATCTGTCCTTATATCATAAATCACGATGACCTGCCAATGTCCAAGGGGTTTCAAGTCATTCTCGTCCTCTCTCTCCTGGAAATCTTGACTTGGAAATATGACTTGGGCACACCCCACTCTTTTCCTCTCGAACCTATGGTCGACACACTTATTGGTCGCGTAGCCCATCTCAATTATGAAGTACCGGTGCTGATGGCGGAACGCGCATTTGGAACAACTTATGTACCAGATGGAGACAACCCCAAGGATTTCAGAACTCGGGCGCACCGCGTAAGTCTTCATCTTGGGCTTCAAAGGTCCCTTTACTTCAGAAGGATGAAGTGACTCGAGGAGCTGTTATAGTGGGAGTGGCGCATATATATTGATGCACTTCGACAAGTCTTCCCATGCCTTTCATGAGAGTAAATGGGTAATCTCAGTGCCGATGTGAAGCGATTTCTTCGAAGCCTATCACTTTGATTTGGACATGATACATTCCGGCCGATCCTTCATAATTTCCGAGCTCACATCTAGTTCGATCTGATAGACTCACGTTGCGGGCAACCCGAACGCCACGAAAAAGACATGCTACTGAGGATTTCAAAGAAGAAAAGTCCTGTCGATGAATTTATGCTCGCCAACATGCACGCAACTGTTGGTTCTAATCAAGGATTCAGAGTTTGTGTTACAATCTAAAAAGAAAAGGGATTCTGCGAAGTATCCTTGAGGTCTAGGAGAGAAACATGGATGGCGAGCGTAGACAATCTGCATAGTAGGGCTAAAATCGCCACAACGATAATCGACATCGATAAATTTGTGCAACGTGAAAGAGCGAAAGACTACTTACGAGAAGATGCAATTTCTGCTCAGGAAGTAATACGGTTTCCATGGGCGGAGCTTTGAAGAATGCCTCAGGAGAAGCGCAAGATGAACTTCGGTATAGTGAGGGATGCTTCTTATGTCCAGTCCCCTAACTTGACCGTAACTCTCGTCGGTGAACACGTGCAAACAGTGCCAGTGGTGCCCATTGAAGTGGGATCCGCGAACTTTTCAACACGTCGATCAAAGCTGCTAAGTAATAATACACAAAGATAAAGAGACAGCGAAGCAATTGCCACTAGTTGGCGCTCGAGGATACAGTGTCTGACAGAGTCTCTATCAGACAAATTCGAACGTAGTATAGTTGGTTCAATTAGCCATCCGTCGTTTCGATGGCTCGCATAGAGACAAAGAGCTTTCAACAGAAATGTCGTGAGCAGATACGGTGAGAATATCGGATGCGCAATGACAAGATATTCTCGAGTATCATGATTTAGCGAAGGCCGACTCGGAAGAGAAGTCAAAATCTCCGGATTGGTCCCAAATTGGAAACATGAGCAACAAGCATCAACAGCATACGCGTTCCTCGCGTTCTGCTTCCCCTAGTCCTCCTCATCCATCTACAAATGGTCGCCACAACAACAGAACAGGTTTGTTCCACCTGATATAAACATTTATTTTGTACTGAAACTCCAGTAGCTAACAGCGCTAGCAGCAACGACCGTCAGTACGTTTTCTCATTCAAAACGAAACCCTTCTTCAGCTAATCTCATCTCTTTCAATTCTACAGTCGTCCATCCACTAGTTCTACTCTCAGTAACAGACCATCATGCTCGATCTGTCTCCCGTGGCTCTCATAAGCGCGTAATTGGCGTACTGCTAGGGCAAGACAATGGCAAAACCATGAATGTTGCCAACTCGTTTGGCATCCCATTCGAGGAGGATGAGAAGGATAGCAAGACGTGGTTCCTTGACCATAATTACATTGAGGGAATGTATGAGATGTTCAAGAAGGTTAACGGTGCGTCGTCCGATCTTTTGTGCAGCCACTCCCGAAATACTGACGATCTTTATGAAATTCTGCAGCTCGGGAACGGATGATTGGGTGGTACCATACAGGACCAAAGCTAAGAGCGTCAGACCAGGAGATTAATGAGCTGTTCAAGCGGTTTGTGGCGCGGCCTGTGATGGTCATCGTAGATGTGCGGCCAAATACTCTCGGTATCCCCACCGACGCTTACTTTGCCGTGGAAGAGATCAAAGACGTGCGTCATTGCGTCTACAATATGATATTGTCCAAGTGCTCATTCTATATCCTATATTTAGGACGGCACAGAAACACGAAAAACATTCCTCCATGTACCCTCCGCTATCGAGGCCGAGGAAGCTGAGGAGATCGGTGTTGAACACCTGTTGCGGGACATCAAGGACTCTACAACAACGACTCTTGCAACACGGGTGGCGGAGCAGCTGGCCTCACTACGAGGCCTGCAGTCACGGCTAGGCGATGTGCAGAAGTACCTCGTGGACGTCGCGGCGGGGACGATGCCCGTGAATCACCAGATTGTGTACCATCTACAGGACGCGCTGAATCTGCTTCCGGATCTCGCGGACCCCGCGGTGACGCAGAGCTTCGCAGCGAGCACGAATGATCAGATGCTTGTGGTGTATCTGAGTTCGTTGCTTCGTGCGGTTATTGCGCTACATGGTCTTGTTGATAACAAGTCGACGATTGGGCGTGCGGAGATCGAGGAGGCGAAGGAGAAGGAGAAGAAGAAGGTTGAGAAGGAGAAGAAAGAAAATGGTGCTAAGAGCGAAGGTGAACAGAAGGGGCTATGAGTGTATTTACTATTTACTACGGTAACCGTATATTCTTTTTTCATGCAATTTTAGACGGAGTATGGCGTCCCGTGGACGCTCGTCGAGTCAGGCCCATTGCTATCACTTTAAGCACAATTGATGTCTGCGGATCCATAAAGGAAATGGAAGCGCACGTGGCTATATCAGTGATCAGACTTACATAACCAGGCCCCCAATATTTTTTTCTCGAATTCCGTCAAATTATTCAAGCTTTGTCTCTCCTACCCACACGTATAAATGTGCGTGCTGCACATACTTGCAGCTCCTGCCCATCGTCGTTTTTCAAAGCTGATTACTTCCCTACCAACGCGTAGACTTCAACTCTTTTCTAACCAACCACTCTTCGTCAAAAAAATCATGGCCGGACCCGGTGCTCGTGGATGTTTTAACTGTGGAGGCTGTGCGTGGTGTCTCGAATTTCTTACCCTCAGTGCTTGTTGGCGTAGGGAGGATGGTTACGACCATTTTTCTTACAAAGACTAGTTACTCTACTTACTTCCCCTTCTTTGTCGTGTGTGGTGCGGTGCTGACGGGCCGCTTTTTTTTTTCTCCCTCAATATACGCTCTGAATCCCTCCTTGTACCGTGCGTGGACGATGTCGATGGTGCTGTTGCGTCAATATATCATATTCGATATTCAATATACTGCGTTGTAAACCTCCCCACGCGCATCATCATCCCGAATTCAACACAACCGGTCTCAATGCCCACAGTCGGCCACCAAGCTGCCAACTGCCCCAAAGCTGGCACTCCTACTTGGTAATAGACATCTTTCACCTCACGCATAAGCTGCAACGCACTGACGAGAAATTTTTATCCAGCTATAACTGTAAGATCCTTTTCTCCTGCCATGCTTCATGACTGACGAGTTTTGTCCATAGGCGGTGGAGAGGGCCACGTCTCTCGCGACTGCACGAAGGAGGCGAAGCCCAAGTCTTGCTATCGCTGTGGTGAGGAAGGCCACATCGTGCGTTTTTCTCTCGTTTCTGATGCCCAACTGACCGACTGGTTAATAGTCGCGCGACTGCCCCAACGCCGATAGCACCCTCCCTTCCTCAAATGCCGAATGTTACCGCTGTGGCAAGGTCGGCCACATCGCGCGTAACTGCCCTGAGCCTTCTACTGGCAACAACGTGAGCTACGGCGGAGGATTCGGTGGAGGCTCCCAAAAGACCTGGTGCGTCTCGCTCATGTTCTCCACATCACACAGAGTTGACGAAGTCCTTGCATAGCTACACCTGCGGAGGCGTCGGCCACTTGTCCAGGGACTGCGTCCAGGGCAATGCCAAGTGCTACAACTGCGGTGGTGTTGTAAGTATCCGTCGTATCGGGTGTATCGTTGATATTGATCGTCGTCTGCGTAGGGCCACATTAGCAGAGAGTGCACTCAGCCCCAAAGGCGCGCCTGTTATACCTGCGGTCAGGACGGGTGAGTGATCTCTTGTCCAACATAACGATGATGCTGACTAGAGAGTAGACACCTCTCTCGTGATTGCCCTGGTGCTGGCGCTGCAGCCTGAATGTGGTGATTGTCTGATCGACTGTACATAGCATTACCTGTACTTAGTGACCCTTTGATATTCCTTTGAGCTGTATTGCAACCAAGGAGATGCAGTTGAGATCCAGCGTTGAGCGACTTAGATAACCAGGGGCTTGGTCCTCGAGTTTACTCGACAGGCCTCGATTCTTGTTATTGAACAACTTCAACTTCACCAACTACGACTTCTTTTTTGAGCTTTTCTCCTCTGAAACGCCACAGCGCGATCGTGACGACTACCCATTTGATATACTCGTAAAATGTGAGATGGAATATCTATGCTCGGCTGCCTTTGTAGCGTACTCATCTACACGGATTTCCTGATAGGCTCATGCGCCACAAGTTATTTCTGCCAGAGTGTGCCATCTTAAAGTTTTCGACAGACTAATGCTTAGTTTCCACACCAACGTTTAGGCTTGAATCTGGGGAGCTATTTCCTCCATCGTCATCAAGAGATTCTTACTACGCATGTTTCTGCGCAAACGAAAACACTCGAGTCAGTCGGTCTATGAGTCGAGCGACCGAAGGGACAAAGATCAACGAATACTTTCCAGTTGCTGAGTTTGAGTAACAGGGATCATGGCATTATATAAACCTGAAGCCGACTAGAACGTCGCTACAGAGAAGCAAAAACGAATATTACGGATGCGTTAGGCAATTCGATCCAAACATCACATGTGGGTCATCCGTGGCGTTTGCAAATACGAGCAGACGGAAGTCAGGACGTCCTGAGTTTATTAGATTGACTGCGAGTACATCTAATTGGGATAGAATGGGTAACAATAGGGAGCTTTTCGTTTGTCGGCGTTGACAGAAACAGATGGTGCCACGTCCTTCTAAGTAGCAAGTGCACAGTGAGGGAGGGAGTAATTTTTATAAACTCGACCGACTTACCAGACAAGGAACACAATACGATATTATGGTCAGCTCCCGATATCGAAAGCCGAAACGTTCTGTGTGGAAGAATGTCCCGAGTGGCAAGTTCATATCTATTGTCTCTGGTATGCAATCCATCGTAGTAGAGGTATTGTCTTCACATATACATGATCGATGCAGCTTGTACTGAAGCTGGGTTCAATTTACACTGGCAAGGTATTAGCCCCAGAAAATACAATCTATGGGGATCAACTCACTGGATGAAAGAATGAAGCCAAAACTGGAAGCCGTTGGTGAATACGGGATACTTTGTGCGTCGGTATGGGGCTCCCGAATACTAGAAAATAAAATGTTAGCGGTTGTATCGGACAAGATGACGAGAAAACGCAACCTGTTAAGGTCTACTACTGCGGGTGAAAGGCGATCCATCGTTGATCCCGAGGGGTCGGGACTCAAGTCGAAAGCGAGGACTGCAGGAGCCTGAGGTGGCCTGAAAGGCAAGAAGATGGAGTAGTAGGGTATGTGTATAGTAAGTTGTAGTCTGGAAAAGCGAGAAGAAAAAGGTGCGGGAAAGACGGATAGAGGGACAAAAGGTTCACGCAAATCACGCAATCACACAAAAGTTTGATTCTTGAGATCTGGCGTATGATTGTATCAGCGGACAAAGCTGACGATCGATAGTTTAATCAACATACCTTGATCTTGAAGCTTGAATGTCTTGCAACTTGACAAGGTCTGAGATGGTACCTCGAACATGAGCTCAAGCAGTAGAGGGCGTAAACGTAGAACCTTGCCTTGAGGCACACAATATGCAGTCAAGACACCTCTTTCTTTGATAGGAGTCCGGACGAAAGAGATAGGTGGCACGATTAGGCAGCGATGACGAGCTGTTTTGCCATACACCTGCAAGTGGGGAAATATCAATCAGTCGGATAAACCAAGATCTACGCTGGTCCGGAGACACGAACTAGAAGCTTGTTGAGGACAGTTCTTGTGTGGCGCATGCTGAAAGATGTACCTGTGTTCAGTGACATACTTCCACCTCATGATGATGCGAGGGTGAAAATATGGCTGAAGGGCAGCCGTAGTGTGTATGAGGCCAGGCGAATGCTGAGCATGAAGTCGACGTCGGGGGAAACTGAAGAGGAGGTGCCGACTAAAACTCGATAGTGGTCGAAGAAGAGTTGCTGACCAATTCGATGATAGGAATGCTAGGTTTTATACAACAATCGCTTGTGGGCGCTTCTAGACTCCGACTTCCTCCAGACAATAAGAAACAAAAGAGGTGACTGTTATGGAACAAAGGCGATGGAATAGGATGGAATGCGAAAGAACAAATTGTAACCGGTGGCAAAATCACTGATATCATCAGTGTTGCGTCCATGATCAGCAATCGATGTTTCTCCAGTTCGTCGAATACTGTTAACAGATAAAGGGGACTCACGTACCGTATTCGAGTAACGGGTATGGCTTTCAATGGTCACAGGAGGTCCACTGGCATAGAAATGTTTTGATCTTGGTATTGTAACAAGATGACTAGTGATCATCGGTTGAGCTGTGGGTCCCTATGTGCAGATGTGATGATCATGGTCCGAGTCTCCAAGCTTCCTCCGTAAGGTCCTTGAGAGTCGGAGGTACGTTGACAACTTGGATTTGCTTCTTATTCTTTCCCGTAAGCATTCAAGTTTCAAAAAGTGGAGAGGGAGACGTCAGTTAGTCAAATAGTAACTGAATGTGCCTACATCCAGACGAAATCTGATAGAGGCGTCCCGTTCGCAAGAAATCACAAAGACATAAGAGAATCAAAACGTAGAAGCGATACAGTGTTATGTTCTACATCACTTAGCAACCTCAGGAGCGCTAGAGTCCACGGTAGGTAGTAAGTTGTTGACTGATACGAGCGGCCTGTCCAGGAGTGAACGCATTCATGCAAGCGTCTTCGGTATAGTCCATGAAATTATCTGTCAATGATCTACATGAATACACGCTCTTACATATATAGGGATGTATGCTCACGGATGGGATCAGGGCCTCCACCAGAGCAGGTATCCCTTCTGATGGGGCATCCGAAGGCAGGGCTGGCTTCAGGGGGGGTGTCGGCGATGGAGTCACCAGGTGCGGCGCATCCACCTTGGAAGGTGTGGTATAAGCCAACCCAATGACCAGCTTCATGGGTCAAAGTCTGGTTGGTAGGCGACAGAGGATGCTATGTCAGACCCTGAGCGGGATAGAATGAGTCACTGACCTGACCAAGGTTGTACGGAGCAGCAGAACCACCCGGAAGTGTAGCGGCAAGTACGATAACTCCATCGTCCAGGGTGTTACTCTTGTAAGAAACAGGGAAGGTAGCGTAACCAAGTATACCCTCGTCACGGCCGTTTGGAATACGTCTGGTCATGGTCATGTAAACTTATCAGGCTCGAAAGAATAATTCATCGGTTACATACCCGACAGTGTAGACGTTGAAGTCTCCGGCACCACCTTTGCGGAGGGCACGCTTCATAGTAGTCTGTTGGAGAGTCCCAGGACCAGAATTTAAGTACCAGTCAGCGTTGACAGTACGGTCAACGCCAGCTAGTATCCAGTTGACACCGACAGGGTTATAGGCTCGGTTGAGCACCTGAATTTGGTTGCTGATTTGAGTATCGCTGTTCCAATAATAAGGTGCACAAGTTGAAAGAAAAGGTAAGCGAAGCCACTTACAAGATATTTCCACCCGCCGGAGTGTCAGTTAGAGCAATGACGTGGAAGTAGACCTGTACATCAGATGCATTAAGTAAATCGGACTTCGGGAGCAAAGGAAAATGTCTTACCTTAATGTTATATGTTTTGGCGCCCTCCTTCGAGGAGCTTTCAATCTTGTTCTCTATGAAATGCTTCTCCATGGCGGTCACCTCGTCCATAGTGGGGCTTGAGCCACAGGTCCTGAAGTATACATCATCAGCCATGGCAGAGTAATATTTCAAGATTAAGCATACCTTCTCAAGGACTCGGCGAGTGTAGAGGCTGCAAGAGCGAGAGACAATGCTAGGGACACCAACATCGTGTGATCGAAAGCAGAGAAGAATAGCACCGTCTGTTGGTCTGGTGTCGAGGTCTACCAGTGTCCGTATTTATGTAGTTTTTCGAGAAGCGAGGTTATCGTTATTAGATAACTGGAAAGCAACCGGATTTATGTGACTATACCTATACCTCGAGCATGAACGTTTCCGGTGGTGGTAATCCCTATCTTCATGGTAGTTATTAGTGCGCCGTGGCACATTCATAATCCATGAGCCTTCGATTTAAGAATCGCAATGTTCAGCCCAAGTCGATTTCGGATGAGAAACGGGTACATCGTGATTTTTCTCATAGGCCTGTACTAATGGAGAACACGAAAGCTCCACAGTAAGTCGCATTCGGAGTCGCCGGAGGAAATTAGTTGTGCGGCAACCTGTGCCCGATATGCCTCAAGATGATATGCATCATTCAAGGATAGAAAAAGAAAGTGTTCATGCCAATAAGCCCCAAAAGCCACGATGGTCAAGACGAAGTGGATCCATGTCGAATAGATTCCGAGGTATCCAAGCGTGCAAGAACTTGAAGAAAGCGGCTTTTGTACTATTATTTGCACATTCCTCGGCAAATTTGGCAGGTGGTTCAGCTTCAATTTGGCTTGGCGGGGAATTCAGGTCGCAGAGCGTGTAAAAGGAAGGCGTGTTTTGGCTACCACAGATACTAGTACAGTCTCACTTGGCTTGTTGTGCTGCCGCTTAGTCATACGGAGTATTCCACCAGCTGAACCTTAATGCAGTTCTCACCTTTCGGCTCTCCGGCCCGCACCCTAAACCACTAACGAGACACGGATATCGTAAAGCAAATTCCACGTTACGTCCAACTCCCATTACACCGACGTCGACAATGCCCCCTAGACTCCAGCCCATCCTGCTCGCCCTCTTCTTCATCTCATCGCTTGTCGCAGCTCATGACAATGGCTTCGACGACTCAATGGACATGCCCATGCCTCTTGCCGTTGGCAACATGCTCTCATACCTACACTTCACACCAGGCGACATCCTCTGGTTCAACGGCTGGGTTCCAGGGAAGGGCAGCACGCTCTTCGCTGCGTGTGTTGGGATCTTTTTGCTTGGACTTGCGGAACGATGGTTCGCAGCTCTGCGCGCGGGGATGGAATTGGCAGTTGCGAGGGATGTCCAAGTAATCAAGAAGAAGAAGGAATCGGGAGAGAAGTCCGAAAAATGTGACGAGTGTCAGTCACTGACAGATGTGCTGCTCATGCGTAACGGGACGGCCGCTCCGTTCGTCATTGATCACGCCTGGGCTCGATTCGTTGTACATGGGGCACAAGCGACAATCTCGATACTCTTCATGCTTACCATCATGACATTCCAACTCTCATTCATCTTCAGTCTCGCTATTGGCGTGGGCGTTGGCGAGATGATGTATGGACGCTTTACCGATGCTGCGCGTGCCCAATTTGATCATGAGGTGGCGCGGGAGGTGCTGTAACCGTTCTATCGAGTACTCTGGAGGAGACTATATCCCCTTTGCCGTATCCACTTTCTCATTAAATAAGTTCCTTATTCTCGTCTCAGTGCTCGACGTCCGACCGTCATTAACGAAATATGATCTACCCAAGCTTACCGTGGACCTTGACTCAAATTGTGTAAAAATATTGTATCATTATCTGACTTCTTTGAAGGTCGTTTGTGATTGCAGTAAGCGCTGCTGAACTCGAACCTAGTCGTCCTGTCAGTAATTCGCCGTGTTGATTCAGGTGGTCGAGGATCGCTGTCTAGATTCTTCGATGACGCCAAGACGGACACTGATACTATCGGATACATCATACGTACTATACGATACTGTGCAGCCGCCGACCTTGCCGCTTCTTTCTGCTGCTTTGGGTGCAACACAATGATTTCGAAAGCCAGTTTTTCCCCGATCGCATATAGCCACTGGCACTTGACCTTGGTGGGATAGCCTCCAAGTCCGAGTCATCAGTCTACCCCTTGATGAATGGTATGTTCTGCTTGCTCAACTATCTCGAGCGTGACTCCACGACTCAATGAATCAGACAAAGATATCTCCTTCCCGTTAGAGCTATTTGGAGGTTTAATGATTATGAACACTTTTTTCTCAGAAAAATATCGAAAGGCGTCGCTGATGCACTGATGAGCGTGCGGTCGACGTCTTTCTTAGCAGATGTTGAACCCATGAGTGCCGTCGAACGAATCCACTGGCTGACCGAAAGCAAGAAAGGGAAAGAAGAAGAGTACGTATACCCCAGTCTCCTTCCTTGAGCGCTCCTTCTACCTTCCTCCCTCTATAACTCACTGTCATCCTATAGAACTAGACACTGATACAGTAATCACCGGCGGCAGGTAATCAAAATTTTCATCTTGTCACCTTCATCATTGTGTTACATAGCTTACTACGACATCGTCATATCTGCTTTACCTTGGGTAGTCGGCCAAATGGACTTCAAGTTAGTTGTAAATTTACGAATCACAGGCATTGAACCTGTGAGTAGTAAGCATCAGCGAAGTTCCGCTGACAAGTCAGGTTCGTTTTTTTATCATCTGTCCCGTTCATTGGTGTCGTGTACGCATGTACACTCTTGTTCGCTCAGGAGAATTTATGAACAACAGCCCTATTTATGCGGACCTGTGATAATCATAATACAAGAACTTGATACTTTATTTACAAAAATCGGTAGTATAGAATAATATACCTAGTAGCAAAAAGAACCCAGGTAGCATTCCTTGAGTGTGACGACTCGTCGCTAGCCTTGCGTTCATACCGGATCCGGAGTCTGGCTTCACGAGCCTCGCTTGTTATGGAGAGAATCCTTGGTCCAAATTTACGGAGTCCTCGTTGCCTATAACGATACCCGTGACCTTTCAATTCATGGGAGAGAGTATCGCCTCGGTGTCGCGTATCCCAAACACATTCGGCGTATTCTGCGGCACATTAGCCCAACATTAGCCCGAATCTTGCCTGAGCCTGAGTCACACCACAAGCAGGCCCTACCTGTACGTAACCTGGCACTCAAACACAGTAGGCCCAAGAATCACATGATGTCAAGAATAAGTACTCGAGGTTTACTCAACAGAGTTCGGATTCGCCCGCCAGTAGCAAACTGAGCAAAGATCACCTGCCATATTGTAACCTGGCACTTAAACACGGAACTGACCGAAATCATAGTGAAGAGAGTCCGGTGTCTAGAATACTCGAGGTTTGTTCGAGAGATACTAGTATGGACTGCCAATGGTTTCCGATTGGCTTTTCGAGTCCGGACCCTACGGCCATCGCTTGTGTTTCTCCTCAGTTGACGGCGACATACAAGCGACATATGAAACAACCGAACAGACAGTTTGACGCTCACGAAAGTCGGTGTGTCATCTATTTTTGTTTTCTCTATGGTGGTATAGTAGTGACTCACTTCTGATCTTGGCTGTACAGGATTCGTTGTTAGGTGGTTGTCTCGACAACATGAACATTTGAACACTTTTTCGGCGTATTCTGCGGCGCAACCTGAGATTCACAGATGGATCAAATGACACATCTAGAGACAAATTTTTAAGAGGCCGATCGTTTGTGCAAATCGAGGTATAGTTCGACAGTCTCTATATATAAAATTGAATTGAAAGTCAAGTCAACTATCAATGTTAACTAACCTTTAAGTTGACTGCGTCAGGATGGCCATGCTGTCCAACTCGGTGCCATTATCATTCAAGCACATAGTATGAAGAGGGATTCTCATGCCGGGCAAAGATCGGCACATTCTGCGGCGCAACCTAAGATTCATAGATTTTAAACTCCAGATGGATCAAATGACCTATCTAGAGACAAACTTTCTTCGAGAGACCAGGCGTTTGTGCGAATCGAGATAGGTTGTCTATATAAAGTTAAATTCAGATTCAAGTCAACTAACAAGGCTGACCAACTTGGCTAGCACTTCAAGATGCATACCTTAGCTGGAATAAGTGGACGCGGCGATTGCAACAGCTATATACGCCACAGTTGACACATGTATCATGCACGCAGTCGAAGCTTTGTAAGTCAAAGACGTCTGTCATCAGTTTATGTACTGAAGTACAACCTGCCTTCGCAAGCACTGATAGTTACAACTTCTTATGTGTTCATTAATTGACGCTATCTTACATGAGTTAGTTTGTTACAGGGAAATATCAGTGAAGGGAACATCACAAGGCGAGTGAGACGCTGCGTTGCTGGTATGCCTGTATCTGGACAGGTCAGAAGATTAATATCGATTAATAACGACATTCATCAGAATCTGGTGTTCGAACATTTTGCAATAGTCAGGGCTGACAGAGATCAGACGTTCTTTGAGTCTGTCCACCCACAAGCGTTTTTCGGTCATGCTGCGCATGAGGCTGGGACGGCCCAGAACGTGACATCACATAAACTCCACGAAGATGTCTCAACGGACGTTCATCAGACGTTCTTTAAGTCGGTCCCCAAAGATGCCTATTGGGTTAGCGCGGCACGAGGCTGGGATGGCCCAGAACACGGCATCACATAAAAATATCTCAGATCATGTTCGTGACGCACTTCGCAATTGGAAGGAGACATTGCAAGGCACGTAAGACACTACGCTTCCATCTGTACAAGTCGGAAGTAGATCGTCAGGAATGTCCAGGGTTAGATTGTCTATCATCGTCTATCACAGTCTGACGGGCGAACACTCCAAGATAGCAAGGGCTAAGATGATCAGACATTCCTTGAGTCCGTCTCCGAAAACACCTATCCGCAAGGGCTTTTCGGCCATAAAGAGGACGTTAGCGCTACATGAGGCGGGAACGTGGCATCACTGAAGTCACAAAGATATCTCAAATCGCGATCTCGACGCACTTCAAAACTGTTTTCATAGCGCCGTCAGACCATCAAGCGCCGCTGGAGTCCTCAACTCTCAGAAAATTTCGTGACGCAAACGTGTTTGTTGGGAACATGACATGGAACGCGTCTTCTCTTTCCAGACTGACAGCCTCGGCCACGAAGTTCCGTGCAAATCACTCGAGATGCGCGCGAAATCTAATTTCGTTGTTTTGGGGATACAGTGGGCGTCTTCAATAGGTGTGTGGTATGTGAACGCGGTTCTACGAGGACTTGCCCGCTGTCTCCTTCAGCCTTGCTTCTTCCTCGGCCAACGGAATCTACTTCCGAGTGGATAGATGTTACTATGAGAGCTTCAAGCGTACGCACCTGGATTCCACCAAGGCCATTCTCCCAGCGTTGGAATTTAAGAATGGTCAGGCCCCTTCGCTCAGCAGCGAGACGTTCCTGCTCGACAAAGGACGCACGAACCGCCCGGGCGGTGATTTGGGAGTACTTGTTGTACCTATCTCACACAGTTTAGACAAAGCACAGGCTATTGTATATTCTGAACATACGTGAAGAAGTTACGCCAGGAGCTCATCGTGCAGGGTGGTGACGGTGGATGAAATTTGTGGGCTGGCAGACGCAACTGACCCGGCTTAGTCCGTGGTCATGTGACAACGCGAAATCGAATTCCGAATTGGGAAGACTCCAGTCGCCGCACATTGCCACTGCTGAGCTACTTCAATTGTCATTGTTCTTGTCTCTCTCTTGCCGCTCACGACTTCTTGTTTTGCACTTCTATCATTGCGTGCGCCCAACCTCATGTCATCCATTTCGTGGCATTATGTTCTCAAGTTCATCATTACGGGTATGTATTCTGCGCAGATTCAGTTGAGATCCGCTCTTGACGACGTTGACGACGATCTGCACTTGAAACAGGCGACGCGTCTGTCGGAAAGTCCTCACTCCTCGTCCGTCTCACAGACCAGCGATTTCTCGCAAATCCAGATCCAACAGTATGTCAAACTCCCGTCGTGTGCGAACTGAATTGCATTGTCCCTGACCTGTGATTATTACCCAGCTAGGTGTCGAATTTGGCTCGAAATTAATCACAATTCCGGACGAGAATAAGATTGTCAAACTTCAATGTGAGCATGCCTCCGCCTGCCAGAGCGTGGGTCTCTATCGCTTGCCCTAAGCACACAGTCCCTGATGGTATTGTCCCATCTCTCCATATGGCAGGCTGGGATACAGCGGGCACCGAGTCCTTCAGATCCATAACGAGGTCATATTACCGTGGTGCGGCTGGTTGCTTGTTAGTCTATGATGTAACATCAAGAAAAAGTGCGTTGTCAGCCAACAACCTCCGTCGTTGCTCTCCACTTCCTCACTTCCCTGTTCTGACCCTGCTTATTTGATGCGATGTCCAGGTTTCATCAACGCTCGCTCATGGCTTTCCGATGTCCGCCAACACGCAGACCCGAATTTGACCTGTATCCTCGTCGGCAACAAAGTGGATCTTTGCGAAACCGACGAGTCCCGACGGGAAGTGCCGACGGAGGAGGCGGAGCTCTGGGCGCTTGAAGAGGGCATGTTATTCGTCGAAGCAAGCGCAAAGTCCGGGCACAACGTTGAGCAGGCGTTTGTGCGAGCAGCCGCTGATATATTGGCCAAGATCAGACGCGGGGTATTTGATGACAACAGGGTGAGTGTCTGGTTTCTCCGAGGTGAGGCACGCTGCGTGTCTGGGATCCCCATCAGGGGCCCGCCGCGCGCGGCCGTATTCTCTCACTTCTACTCTGAAACATGACTGATTGCGCCCTTCCCGCCGCCGCCGCCCCTTTTTTCACTTTTTTCTAGTCACCTGGTGTCAAGTTGTCAAATCCAGGTAGTGACATGGCGCTAGAGCAGGGGGGAGCGAAACAGAGGTGTTGCTCCTAATGACTCTTTTCGGACTCAGGAATTTCAACTCACCGGCGATTGTATCTCGTACTAGTTTTGGATAGCATTAGTGTGTTTCATGTAGAGTACTTTTATTGGGTATGTATAACAGACATTAATTGGTTTTTTTTTGTTCCGAAGAGATATTAGATTGCGTGTGTGTACATGGTGTGTAGACGTGACTCGTAAGCCTAGTAGTCATCATATATGGTCTTGAAGGTGAGGTGATAATAGCTAATGTACATAAGATAAGAACAGATAACCAATGATACGAGTATGAACCCAGATATCGACCTTGCAGAGAATGATATGATGATGATGATGATGATGATGGTGAATAGTGTACATGGTATGTAAATGCAGCCCGACGGGATAGGAATGGGTGAATAAGAGCTTCGAGGGGTCCGAGTCCAAAATAGCTTCATTCGGCCTCCTAACCTCAAACGCTAACGCTATCGACCCAGAGACCGAGCGTACTCCCCGAGCTGCGTAATAAACCCAAAGTTCGGGTCAGCCACGCGCCGTTTCGTCTTAATAAACTGCACCGCCTCCGACGGCGTCCACCCGTACTGCGCAATCAAGAATGCAGCGACGATGCTCACGCTCCGACTGATGCCCTCGGCGCAGTGGACGAGTATACGGGCGTCGGGACTGCTTAGGTACGCGTCCCGGATCCATTGGGTTGTTGTGGGTAGGTGCGCGGCGAGCTCGACGAAGGGTGAGTCCTCGATCCTGAGGTGGAGATGCCGCGGTGGCGGGTGAGGATATAGGGCGGCAGGTGGGGGTAGGTGTACAGAACCCGAGATGACTGAGATGACGTGAGTGATCCCGTACGAAGCGAGGCAGGCAGGGTTCTCTGCGAAGGAGAGGTCAGAGATGTAGAGGCGTGTTATGATCTCGGAGGCCCCGCGCAATGTGCGTTGATAGTTTTGAGATGTTGGGTACGGTGCTGGGGGTACGACGGTGGAGATGGATGGGCGACGGGATGATGAGGGCCATTGGCCATGGGCAGAATAAGACATTTGCCTGGGGGATACGTTGAAAGCCTATGGGAGGAGTATTAATATATGAGAAGGCTCAGAGATGATCAATGGAAGACAAGTCATGATAGATATAGGCCAAATGGATAAAGGAGGGCGGAGAGGCTGACCCGGAAATACAGACGTCATAGCATGTGTACCGAGAACTTACCATAGAAGCGACCTTGGCGCAGGACATAGAATGGACCTCCGTACGGTTCACCCTACTTTTAGCTTCCGCTTATGACAGAGTCAAAAATCGGTAAGGAACCCGGGAGGCTGATGCGAGGCGTACGCTGGCCACCGAGGGCTGGGTACGAGAAGCGGAAGCCGACTGACGGACGAAAAAGATGGAGATGGGAGAAGTACCTAAAAGGTACCAAGGGGGATTGGAGTGATGCAGGGAATTAGCGCACGACAAGCGCTTTAAGAACGGAACCAAGTGGCAGTTACTTGGGTGGCGGAGCAACCAAGATCCAGCCTAGACCGGTCAACAAGAAGTCATAGCCGGACTATTATGGTCGCGGACAATGGCATACGCCTGCAACGAAGGCAAATACAACAGGCGGGCGAAAGCTGTGTCGTCGGAAACGAGGTGCATGGCAAGGTGGCTGTTCCCCAAAGGTCATTCGGAACCCGGATACTATTATGCTATATGAATGATCTATCAATGATCCCGCATCGAAGCTTACTATATATTCTCTACCGAGGCTGTGTACACATGCCACTCGAATGATATGCCAGATGGATGCTCGATACACCTACATCATCTTCGATGGGGCTAGCTTTTGGGGCAATACTCTCACCGATGTACACTCAATCATCCAATTACGGTAGAACAGAAGACATAAGAAAGGCTGAATGCACGTCATGATAGTCGGGTGACCCGCACAGATGACCAAACTAAGCACCACCTGCAGATCAGCCGTGGAAAACATGTACCAGTTTAATCGCCTTGTAACTAGAGAAGGTCCCTGACGTAAAGGCACATCAG
>JAGGAR010008072.1:0-31802 GCA_017657315.1 Termitomyces sp. K1Ag
TTTTGAAGACTTGTGATTGAATATGGAATTGGAACTGGAACGCGCATGGTATATGTATGTATCATGATATTATGTTTTTCCTATACATGCGAATGAGTATCATGATATCATCACGAGGAGTACATACCCTCTGAACTCAGCCGTGAACGCGTCACTCGTAGGTCCATCAAGTTGACTCGGCGGTGGCGGTGACGGCGGTCGTTCGAATCGACCAGAGGTGCTTTGGATGTAATCATAGGCAGATTTTTTTTGGATGTACTTGTGCAGAGGATGTAGATCTTGCTGTGTCGATAATCAGAGGAAATGATGATGTACGTACATATGTATATGCTTACTCGGGATTGTGACTTGGAGGTGTGTTTGTCGCGATCGCGAAGTATCAAAAATATATTAGTATGTACTTACACTTACTTGAGAAGACTTGTACACCCTTCTGAACTCAGTGGTAAACGCGTCCCTAGTACTCGTACATGGGACTTGGTGCATGTGGTGACGAGCTCCTTGAGGCCGGTCGTTCGAATCGACCAGAGGGTCCTATGTCACCGAGTTCTTTTTTTTTTGTGACCACTCCGGTCGTTTGCGTGATTCATGCATTCTTTGGGAGTACTTGCTGATAGGTCCCTCTGGTGGGGCGTCACTTGTAAATGGGTGTTGACTAGAGCCTTGTCAGACTTGCGCTTGAATAGTAAATGCCATAGCAGATGTATGTATATAGGTCGGACTATAAGCAAGTAGAAAGGTACGTGCGTGGGCGAGCAAAGGCAGATGATACTACAACGGGTATCGATCAAAGTCCACCTTTCCTGCATCCACGGAGGACGGCGTTTGGGAGACTCAGTATGCACGCGCTGTATGTCACTGCCGGTGGATCCGGTGTCGTAAGGCCGAGGCCATGGGTGATAGAACGCGCTCAGTAGCGGATAGCAGGGAGAGGCTCGGCACGGATGGAAGAGAGGTCGACTGCCGCGTCGATTGCATCGTCAATCTCGCCGATGAGGGTGCTTGGGTGGAGTGAGTGTTAGCAAAAGGAACGCGGGGTGGGACGTACACCATGTCGCCTTTGACGAGGTAGAGGCCGAGGGGGATCTCCTCGACGCCCTGGTCTGTGCTGTAGACGCGTTCTTTGGAGTCAGCGAGGACGACGTTGGACTTTTGGTCGTAGCCGGCGAGGGTGCCGATGATTGCGCGGCCGTCTTGGAGGATGAGGAGGACGCGGCCTGGAGGGAATGAGCAGACGCGGGGCTAGAGGGGGAGTGCTTACGGTCGACATAGCCCTGCAGACTGGACATGGTGTAAGGGCAAGCTGTCACCGGCACGTGGCCTGCAATTTAAAAACTGACTAGTGGGTGGTGTGAGTCTGCCATGTCCAAAGAGGCAGACTCGCTGCCCTCGCCCGCCGCCATGGCCCCGGCCAAACCCAAGCTCACCGCAGCCACGATCATCCCCGTCTGGATCGTCCTCTCGTCGTCTGTCATCATCTACAACAACTACCTCTACAACTCCCTCGACTTTCGCTTTCCCGTCTTCACCGTCACATGGCACCTCTCCTTTGCCGCAGTCGGCACCCGCGTCCTCCAGCGCACAACTCGTCTCCTCGACGGCACGCGCGACGTCCACATGGACAGACACCTCTTCCTCACACGCATCTTCCCTATCGGCGTCCTCTTCTCCGGCAGCCTCGTCCTCAGCAACACCGCCTACCTCTACCTCAGCGTGTCCTACATCCAAATGCTCAAGGTCCGTCTCAACCGAATAACGGCGACAATTTAATTGAATTTTTTCAATGCAGGCTTTTGTGCCCGTCGCGATTCTCCTCATTTCATGGGCCGCACGCATCCAGGAGCCAAATCGTAAACTCTTACTCATAGTCCTCATGATCTCATGCGGCGTCGCACTCGCCTCGCACGGTGAACTCCACTTTCATCTCGGAGGCTTCCTCGTTCAGGCCGCTGCTGTCCTTGTCAGTGTTTTTTTTCAATTTTCCATTCATGGTATCCAATTAATCACCGGCATCATCTAGTTCGAAGCATCCCGCCTCGTGCTCATCCAGATCATACTACACAATCTCAAAATGGACCCTCTCGTCTCGTTGCACTACTACGCGCCCGTCTGCGCTGCGATAAACCTCTGCATTCTCCCATTCACAGAAGGTGCGTCTCCTCTCCTCTATCCGCGTGGCGTTCCCGTTCCCGCACCCTGCACCCCGCCCCCGCCCCTGTCTGTCCTGTCCTGTCCACCGCCACCCATCCATCCATCCTTGACACTGACACATCCATTGATCCCCTCCCTCCATTTCATCATTCAATTAATCACCCATGATGCATGAAACCCTGACTGACACCCCATCACAGGTCTCGCCCCATTCTACGCCTTACACACCCTCGGCCCATTCATCCTCCTCACAAACGCACTCGTCGCGTTCCTCCTCAACGTCGCCGCCGTCTTCCTCGTTGGTGTGGGCAGCGGACTCATCCTTACGCTCGCGGGGGTGTTCAAGGTTCGTCGGTCCCTTCTCTGCTCTGTTCGCGTCTGATTGACACGCGCAGGATATCCTACTTATAACGGGCTCCGTCGCGCTCTTTGGAAGTATGATTACACCACTCCAGGTGTTTGGATACTCGATTGCGCTCGGTGGGCTGGTGTTGTTCAAGACGTCGGGCGGGAAGTGAGATCGCCTCGCCCTCTCTCACAAAAAAATCTTGGGCTCGAATGGACCTCACCCCTCTACACATAATCCTTTTCCTCTCTTTTCTTTTCTTTTCTTTTCGCTCCTTCCTGTTTGTTCAACCACCCACTTGGACTTGTAGACTCTAAAATACGAGTTACATCTAATCAACCCTCACGCACGTACTCGCTTCCCCTGATTATCCCGTGATGTGCCCACCTTCTTCCCCCCTTCCTTTCGCTGTCCCACTTCCTTTGTTTTCTTTATGCACCCGCTCTACGCGTTCTGCACTCCACACCCCGCACACCGTACGCCGCACGCGTACCCGCCTGCATCCATACCTGTCGAGTGCATACCCCGCCTGTCATACCACTCATCATACCACCCGTCATACCACCATCACGGATCCAGCTAGCGCTACAGCCACCTCTGATCCGTGACGTCAACGTCAAGCTATATCCTCCGCCATCCTCATACTTTCATCCTCATACACCCTCCCGCCATACATCCTTCAAAGCTTCATCCTTCATCCTTCATTATGTTCCACCCACAGATAGAGTATACATAGTCTCGATCCCGAATCCCGAATCTCGAATCTCGAATCGTGCTCTAGTGCTGTCAATGTCCCATAGTTTTTAGTTTTCTTGGTGTTATATAGTTTTGGTAGTGCCACTGTGTGTAGTTGTCAATGATATTTTTAGAGAAGTCTGGGGGAGTCGAGGGGGTTTGAGAGTGATTGGCTGGCCTTACTGAGTGTGCTTGATGTGCTGGGGTGTTGAGTACGGGCGGTGGGTACCGGCGGGTACTTGGGTGATCCAATTCGAATTTCGAAAGAACAGATGAAGTACGGATGGAATGCTGATGGATTTGGATTGGAGTACCAAAAGAAAAGCAAGTTCATATATAAAACGAAATTATACCTGGAAGATTCCCTCTAGCCGACTTGAACGACTGACCTCGTCATGTATCATTAGACATCTCGAGATACTAGTGACGCGCTCTACCACTGAGCTAAGAGGGACGTTGTATTGTCTCGGGCAATTGGTTTTGATATGGAGCGTGAGGAGGCCACGAGAACCAATGGTCCGAAGCCGGCTCGAACGCTCTGCTCAGTGCTCGACGAGGTACCGGCCACGGGGGTGGTGTGAGATGACTGGGCAAAGAGGGATCTTGTGATGATCTGTTGAGCGAGGATGATCATGATAACGTCAAGGGAGTGCAATGGTAAGGGAGTAGGAAGGGATTTTCGACAAAATGATGACGAGTACAGCAGATATATATTCCCTCTGGCCGATTTGAACAGCTGGCCTCCGAGTCGTCGTGTATGTATTGCTCGATTAGTTAGCAGGTGGTACACTGATGTGACTGGGCGAAGAGGGCCTTCGGTATTCTTCGAATTCGAAGAAGTAAGTAGTTCGATAATTAGGATCGGGATCAGGAGGGGTTTAACAAAGACTGAGTAAAAAGAAAAAAAAAAAAAAAAAAGAAAAGTTCGTGGGAGATCTCAAGTTCCCCCTAGCCGGATTGAACGACTGACCTCGTCATTTGGGGATATACAAGTGACGCGCTCTACCACTGAGCTAAGAGGGAAGTTATGAGATTGCTGGTAGGACCGGTCAAGACGGATGCATGAAGGAGAGTAGCCAAAAGCCAAAAATGTTCCGATCTGTATGAGGATGAAAGTCTCTCGGCCGGCTCGAACGGCTGCAGGCCTTGTCGTATGCACTGTGCAGCTAGGAAGTGTGATGTGCTGTATGACTGGGCGAGGGATCTTGTGATGTTTGCCATTGGATGACTAAAGATTATCGTAACATCATTGAGAGCATGGGGATGAGCCCAGTAGATGATCGATGAGTACTTGGAGGATTGATCAAAGGACATGGAGTTGTGCAGGTACGGATGCTGATGCTGATGCTGGTGCTGATGGTTGTTAGTTGATTCGGAGTACATACCAAAAGAACTTTTGGAAAACAACTTCTTCCGGCACGGAGAGTTCCCTCTAGCCGACTTGAACGACTGACCTCGTCATGTATTTATCTTTTTATCATGGAGAACCATACTAGTGACGCGCTCTACCACTGAGCTAAGAGGGAATCAGAACTACATACTCAGTGGGTGTACATAGAATCAACTCTTTCCTTAGCCATCCAGTGTTTCATGCGCTTACCACGAGTCGAAAGCCCCACAAATACGCATAACATGAGTGCACCACCCACCCGTTCTTCTTGAGCGCTTCACGGCATGTACCGGTCATCACGTCACTGTCCAACGTGCAGTTAAATGCCAGGTCCAGACAGCCTCGTTGAATACACGTAGTACTACCTATCCTTGAGGAGCTATGGCAATGCCACTCTTGCAATCTATCGCTAGTGCTGATGCTCGACAGACTAGAACGTCCTCCAAAAGTTGGTGTGAATCCTTTGCCAATTGGGTTGGACGGCCGCTTCAAATTGCATCGGACTCCGAATCATGGACAAACGCGGAGACAGGACCCTCCCAGATGAATGGGACAGCAACCGCGGGACCTGATCAACAAGTAAGAGGTAAAGTGCATGACGCCCCCCATATAATTGATACTCCATTAGATTTCGACTTTGTGTAACAATAACGAGACTGTTCAACGACAAAATCTTCACGAACAATTGCTCGAGGTCACATCTGAGCTGCGCAGGATCAAGGAGGAGCTAAATGAGGCAAAGGATGCGAATGGGAAGCTGCGGATGGAAAAGGCCGAATTGGAGCGGAAAAATAACAGGTCGGGGAGTTCGAGGCACTTACTATTGCAGCTTCCTCGAAACTCAAAGACCAAGCAACCGAAGAGCCAGAATCCCAACTTGATCGAAGATCTCTGGGTGCTGGAGGTCAAGAACGACGATTTGAGGATGACAAACAATGACCTTGAGTCACGGATCACCAGTATTCTTAAGGAGCTTCAGCAAGTTCGGGACGAAAATGCCATACTTCGACATGCACAGCAGCATTCTGAGGAAATGACAGAGATTGTACGTATCGATTCAATGTATTGGGATGAGTGGCGCTTATTGAGTTGAACTATTGTTTTTTTCAACTTCTAGTACCGGAGAGACCTCTATCAGATTCGCCGGCGCATTATTACAGAGAAGACGGCCAGAGTATTGGGAAAGCGATATGGCCAGTCGAAAGGAAGACGCGAGTCATTTCATCATTGGTCGAGGCGCGTCAAGTATCCGGACTGGGAGTGCATATCCGACGTTGCGACAAGAGTGATAAAGCAAGGGAATAAAGTCGCACATGAAGCGACACGGGCAGAGCTGCAGGCGGCAATTGATTCTCGTTGGAGAGATGTTGAAGAAGAAGGGTGTTCTGAAGAAGCAGAAGTCCTCCAGAAGATGTTCAATATCATTGATGAAGGAGAGATCGACGACAACGATGACGGCAACGATGATGATGACGATGACGACGGGTTTTGGTCATGATGCATAAGATCCAAGCTCGGGACCCGGAATGCCGAATTTTTATTACATCATAGGATGAAGATGAGCACAAAGAGATACGGCAGACGGCGGACAGGGATACGACTAAGCATGGTACAGTCCTGAAGGAATGAGCTACGTACGACGGGCACATATGTCGCAATCGTGGGTACTCGTACACGATACGAAGGAGATGGCTTTCGTTGGCACTTGCGCGGCTTCGTTGAAGACGAGGACGAGAGAAAGAGGCATTTCGGGAATGGGCGGATATGAATTCGTGGCGGCAGTTTCAATACAAGTTAGCTACAGCTTGGAAAATGAGATGCGTATACAGGCCTGAGGCCGGACGATTGTATGCCGACCTCCTATAAGTAATGTTTGGATAAAAGCATGCGAGACCAGAGGATGCTCTAGTGCGATGGAACTTGCAAAGAACGCGACTCTGTCGGACTCCAATGGCAATTCTGATTCAACTGTCTGTGCCATCTCGTGACCAGATTGGACACGTCATTAAGCCGAAAGTTTTGAAAGTTTGTCCGACAGAAACCCACTACAGAATTTGAAACTGCATAGCATTATCATGGCCGTACTTAATAAAACAATCGTGATGGAATGCAAGGGCGGTGTTAGAGAGGAACCAGCAATAAGTGCAGTTGAGATGTTCATCGTGGTGATAGCAGAGTCAGTTGTCGGCCACTGCATAGCAATAGGCATGAAAGAAATAAGGGGAAAATACCTGAGAGAGCAGTTGAAGCTTTCTACTCGCGTCCTGTAGAAGTCGGATGGAGACTTGGCGGGCCGCTCGAGCCGACATCAAATACCGGCGTGATGCCGACGGTGGACGCGTCAAACAACACGTCATCTCATGACCCGCTCAAATCTCTGACCTGGACCAATGTGAATGAGGTGGAGTTGGCGCACGAGAACTCGGTTCCAGCTGAAAATATATAAGAGCTCAACCTCAACCTCATTCTCACAGTCCTTTTGTAAGTCAAACCTTCACCAATGGGCAAACTATCCACTGCTTCATTCATCTGGGAACAGCTCTCGACTGTTCCGCCGCCGGAGAATGTAGACCTCGCAGGAAAGACTGTTGTTGTCATAGGGGCTAACACTGGTATCGGGTTCGAAGTGTCAAAGCACTTTGCCCTCATGAAACCCTCACGCCTGATTTTGGCATGCCGAAACAAATCCAAAGGCGAGGCTGCCCTTGAGAGTACGTGGTGAAATTCCTGACGTTTTGATGAAACACTTGAATGCTATTATTTGATTCTAGACTTGAAAAAGGAGACTGCATTCGAAGCAGCAGAGCTCTGGATGCTTGATCTCAGCGACTTCTCGTCTGTCATCTCATTCGCGGACAAATTTGAGAAAGAGTGCAGGCGACTGGATTATCTCGTCGAAAACGCCGCGATGGCCACTAAAACTTATGCCACAACCAAAAACGGTTTCGAGCAAACGTATGGATGCTCTTTTTCCTTCCGCCACCCATCCCTTGGCTCACCATCCCTTCGTAGAATTCAAGTCAACTGTTTGTCCCTCTTCCTTCTCGCGCTGCGGTTGCTTCCCATAATGATCAAGACGGGAACCGAACATTCCACACGCCCGCGATTGGTTGTCGTTACTAGCGAAGTCCATTTCTGGTCCGATATTCAGAAGAATCCGAGCGGTCTCCTAGACGGCGATAAGAGTATCTATAAGACTCTGAGTAGCAAGGAATTTTGTGATAGACAGTACGTCGCGTCCATTTTTAAACGTCTTTTACCTCTCATCTCAGTACATTCCAGTTTCTCTAGTCGTTATCACGATTCAAAACGTACGTTAATAATTCTCTAGATCCAAACTCATCACTCACTATCGCACAGTCCTCGATATCTTCTTCTACCACGCGCTGGACGAGAGACTCGGCTCCGCCTCTCCCGTGGTCGTAAACGGTGTCAACCCCGGTTTGTGCTACTCCGAACTACTACGCGAGGCTTCTGGAACGACTGCCGTCTTCATGTGGCTCATGCAAAAGGCAATTGCACGCACGGCGGAACAGGGAAGTAGGCAGCTCTTGTACGCCGCCTTGGGAGGAGTCGGTAAAGAGGATGACAAGTTTCGTGGGGCGTATATCTCGGCAACGAAGATCTCGGAGGCGAGTGATTTTGTGCTCGCGTCACATGGGCTGCAGGATAATCTTTGGGTATGTTCTTTATATCGAGATCTGTTTGATTTAGGCGACGAGTTGATTTGAAACATGTAGGTAGAGGTTGTGGATATACTCAAGGAGGTCGATCCCCGCGTTGATGAGATTGTCAAGGAGCATCTCGTAAGTCCATAGTGTATCCTGGCTTCTCTTTTCGAAACTATATTCATCCAGTTGCAGCGTGTTTAAATGGATACACCCGTGTATTGTGTACAATGTCATCACGTTTATCAAACTCAACCTTGCATATTTCTAAAGGATCATCAAGGAGAGAACATCAACCCGATCCTTCCAATTCTTATTCTCAATGGACGCTGTCCAACAGCGTTTAAACCTCACATTCCAGCGGTAGTTACACATCTTGTCTGACTTCTGTCAGACTTTTCCTATTCCACATCGATGTTGCACGTGAAATACTATGTCAGCTAATCCAAGCACTTTCAAAAAGACCCTTTAACTGATCAATGCGGATTGAGTGGTATGGCATTCTCACAACTTCTTTCTGGCTATCAGCAAAGTCAGCCAAAATGCCATAGCAACCTGTAGCGACTCCGTAGGTTGCCATGAGCGAGTACATCCTTTCTGAATTGAACCCACTATACTCTACACCAGCACGAACTGTTCGTCCTTTCTCTTAAATAGTTGAAGACTTACGATTGTCAGACCTCGCACCTGTGTGAATTGGGATGCTCATTGGTATGACCGTGTATGAATGATGGAGATGCCATGGTGGGATGGACCGTAGCCAGTCTGTATCCCAAATTCTTCTGCGTGGCGATCGCCAACTTGCGATGTGGTTATCAAATTGGAGTCAAAATCTCTACTTCCATCTACTTGGGGTCAGCGGATCATATCATTGGTACGAGACTAGTCTTTGATACGACATCCTGAATCATGGGTCACCGAGGTCGTTGGGCTCATGACTATCATGACTATCATCACATTTCATTTCATGTAAGATTGATACCTTGTGGTCTCTCGATTTACTCTGGCTCTTTTGTAGGTTTCCAGTTTCAGGTGGTATTTCCTATATAATACTTTGGGCGAGACCGTTGAGTGAAAAGGAGTAGAGGACGAATATAACCGGTAACCAGCTTTACACCGATCAACAATCTGATCACCGCAACTGCGGCAAGTTCCCTTGTTACATATTTTTCTGGGCTGCAGAGGATAATTTTGCGACGCCTTGGCTCACTCCCATCTTCAGATTTGTAATTTCGACAGCTGATAGATTGCGATAAATACAGATGTGCCACGTCGACAGTGCAAGGTTATATAAACGATCAAGTTTCCGGAATTTGTTCGAAAAGAACTATCGATGGTCAAAGACGCTTTAGTATCTATCCGTTCACAGTTGTATGGCACCTCTTGTCCATTCCGAGCCATCCCGCCTATTCATTACCTTCGCAGAATCGATAATAACTACTTTTCTTGCGTCTCATATAGTACGTACCCCCCCTGCTGTTCCTCCTGACCTGCGTGCATTCTCATACGTACGCTGATAGCTCTGCTTTACTATGACTATGTGTTGACACTACCGGCTGAAATTGACCGATTTTGGTCCACGCGATCTCTCTCATGGGTTTCCACCTTCTTTTACCTCAATCGCTATTTGAGTCTTTTTGGCCACGTCCCTTTCATTGTTCAAGGGTTTTGGATATCTGAAAAACCAGACATGGCCGAGGTACTTGTCTTCTTAATCCACATTAGTGTATCCTGAGCTGAGCGTTCTAGACGTGAGTTTCAACGTCTTCGTGACCCAAAAGCTTCTCAAATTTCTGCTCGCTAGATGCACTTCACTTGCCCTCTACTACCAATATCTCATAGCGATCGTTCAAAGTATTGTCGGAAGTGAGTACACCTGTACCGTCTACTTCTGGATCATACATGAACCGTCACAACTTACTATGTCAGTCCTCCTCACAATACGGACCTATGCGCTCTACGACCGAAACTTGCGAGTGCTTCTGTTCGTTTCTGCATGCGGGCTTGCAGTTATCATCTTCGGTGCAGTAAGTGTTCTCTTGTAATAGAAATCTCATCTTCAAACTCGATCCTATCAATAGTCTATGTATAGCGTGCATAACACCAATACAACTATCATCAATCCGCATATAACTTGCAACCCATTGATAGGTAGTGATGAGTGAGTATAAACTTGATTTCTTGAATTGAACTAACTCAAGTCTACACCAGTGCAAACCGTTTGTCCTTTTAGAAAAGATGAGATTTATTGTATGGCTGATCCCCGGATAGGACTCGCAAATGCATGGATTGCGGTGCTCATGTTCGACGTCCTGATTTTCAGCATGACCGTGTACATGTCATGGAGACGGGATGATATAATTCGAAGGTCTCTATTCAAGGTTCTTCTGCGTGACGGTATGCTTTCTGTACGAATCCCTCTTCTTGAGCTCAAAGTTCTACTCTAGGCGCAATATACTTCGGGTAGCTTATAATACCGTTGATTCGAGAGCTGAGATATTGACATGCCCATCGCAGAATCATGGTCACTATTGTGCTTGCGACTGTCATCACATTTCATGTGAGCACATACTCTTTATTCCTCTGATCTCTTATCAACTTTTGTGTGTAGGTTTTTCCCGTGAATATATATATTTCCTGCATTCGCCTCAACTCAATGTGAAGCTAATAACCACCCTTCTAGGATTATTGGGGAGGCTCTACAGCAACCTTTGCAAATATGTACGTTTGTCTTTCTGCTGGCTGATTAAGGCTGTTCATCTCTTATGATCGGCTGTAGAGTGTCAAGCACGATGATCAGCAGGCTCATGCTCAACCTTCGTGACCCCAAATATTCGATGAAATTGACTCACCCAACCTTTTCGTCGGTGTAGTCGTGTCTCAAGCCCTCGTCGCGAATCCTCTTGTTTTGAATATCTTTACCATTTGAACCCCAACGACCTGGACTACTACTAGTAAATACTCCTCCGTGCTTACTTAGTCATCAACGCCACATTTCTCTTCTACATAGTTCCCTTTCCTTGCCGTACATTGATCTTAGCTTGGTCTCTTTCTTATACCCTTCTTTCTCACCAATTCCCTGATTGCAATACATGCTTTCGTCAGCTTGACTCGTCATGATTACTCAAAATCTATCTGAATTCTGCACCTGATACTGTCCGATTTATATATAAAACCCTGTCATCAAAAGGGGATGCAAGTGGATGTTGATGAGGACGATGAGGATAACGGGGATGTTTACATATGTGCCTTGATTGCGTTTTCGGCTCGAGGAATGTGTCGTGTGTGCTCGAGGTAGGCTTGAAATTTTGACGTCTACATATATCTTGTGCCCCTGGATGGGTGGTAGATTAATCTGTGCGTCTTCTCTCGTCCTGGAATTGGCAGAATTTTTTCTAACCTTTTCACTACAGCCCACGACGCCTTCATCACGCAACAGTAAACTTATGATAGGCTCCAACACTATGCATAGGCCTTGACCTGGACCGTCGGATGACAAGCAGGCGTAAATTCGTGTATGTATAATTTCTTGCGAAAACAGTGTAACAATCTATGTACCAGTCAGCAATCTGCTGCGTCTTTGCAACATGAGCTTTTCAGAGCACTCGCCCTAATGTTGCCCGTGAAATGTTTATTCCAGAGTATGTGGTTTCACATATAGAGGTTTTTTTTTGGATGGTTGGACCCAAAGTCTGTGGTTTGTGGGTGGTGTTGATGTGCGTGAGGAGGCACTAGAAGCGGAGGAAGGGGCGGTGTGGCATGTAGACAAAGATGCACCACCGATGAGACTTAATTACATGTTGGGTCTGTTCTGTGCAGGAGATCCCTGCATCAACGACGCGTTGGCCGTTCGCATTATCCAGACCAGTGCTTCTCCATCATAGCTCTTGTGTATCAATGATCCAATGGCGCTTTTGTGTGAAGGATGAGTGGACAAACCCTACAGTGTTCCTGGCTATGTTCAACATGCTATGATGCTAGTAGCAATAAATACAGGAAAATTCTTGAAAAAAGTCTGCGCTGTGGCGATAAGGATATGAGATGGGACCGGAGATAACGACTTTCTGTATCTTATCAGCGCCACACCCATCGTTGCGTACAGTTTTGGCCTGCCGAGTATCATTGCCATCCTGCGTACATTTTATATAATTAACGTCGTGCACGAGTTGTAAAGACAGGATACAATAGGTCATCAGCTACAAGTACGCATAAAGGGTTGTGCAAAACATGCTAGAAATTTAACTTCAGCATCAAAGACAAGGGATCGACCAATGTCCCTGAAGTAAGAAGTCTTCAATGAGAAATTGAGCGCGAGATTATCTAATTTTAAAACATTGAATCATTGTTCATGCATCCCAGGGGGAAACAACTAAACAAGGCCAAGTCGAAGGGGTCTAACGTTATGAAACATGCTGTGACTCACTCATATGCAAAGGCGGTGTTAGAGAGGAATGTACGATAAGGTCAGAGATGTTCATCATGGTGATAACAGAGTCGGTTGTCTGGCAATAGGGATGGAAGAGACTCTGCAGTTATACTATCGCATACCTGTAGCTCGGACTCCCCCTTCAGTTGGACAAACAGGGTTTTTGCAACAATGAGCCAAAGGCAACACCCCAAACTTGGTAGGAGGCTCAATGTATGGTACTTGATGATATTCAAACTTGTTCTGAGTTGAGAGATGGTCTGGTTGTCGAGTCCCTTCGTCGAGGCGTTGTTACGCTTGCCAGTTCAACGGCAGAGCGGACTTTGTGAAAATCTCGTTGAAAGAAGCGCTCGAGAAGCACGCGTCCGACTCAACGATGTTCAAATTTGCATCAGCCGTCCGAGCGGAAGGGCTGACTAAAGCCATGCCAATCTGTGACGTCCGACTGAAGGGGGAGTCCGAGGTATGCGATAGTAAGTTTTCCAGTGTGGACTCGGAGGGTTTAGTCTCCGGTACCTGAGTGCTATGAGTGCTGAGCGCTGATTGCCGGTGAGCCAAGTGTACGCGTCAAGCAACACGTCATCTCATGACCATCTGAGGTGGAATTGGCGCACTCGGTTCCAGCTAAAAACATATATAAGAGCATTCTCATAAACCTTGTGTAAGTCAAACTCACCAATGGGCAAACCTTCCTTCGCCTCATCTATCTGGGAACAGCTCTCGACAGTTCCGCCGCCGGAGAATGTAGACCTCGCAGGAAAGATTGTTGTTGTCGTAGGGGCTAACACTGGTATTGGATTCGAAGTGTCAAAGCACTTTGCCCTCATGAAACCCGCTCGCCTGATTTTGGCATGCCGAAACAAATCAAAAGGCGAGGCTGCCCTTGAGAGTATGTGGTGAAATTCCTGATATTTTGAGAACACTTGAATGCTAATACTTATTTGACTCTAGAATTGAAAAAGGAGACTGGATCCGAAGCAGCCGAGCTCTGGATGCTTGATCTGAGCGACTTTTCGTCTGTCATCTCATTCGCGGACAAATTTGAGAAAGAGCGCGGGCGACTGGATTATCTCGTCGAAAACGCTGCGATGGTCACCGAAACTTATGCCACGACCAAAAATGGCTTCGAGCAAACGTATGCGTGCTTTCATTCCTTCCGCCGCCCATCCATTGGCTCACCATCCCTTCGCAGAATTCAAGTCAATTGTCTGTCTCTTTTCCTTCTCACGCTGCGGTTGCTTCCTATAATGATCAAGACGGGGACCAAGCATTCCACACGCCCGCGATTAGTCATCGTTACTAGCGAACTCCACTTCTGGTCCGAAATTCAGAAGAATCCGAGCGGTCTCCTGGACGGCGATAAGAGTATCTACAAGACTTTGAGTAGCAAGGAATATTGTGATAAACAGTATGCCGCGTTCACGCTGAAACGTCTTCTACTTCTCATCTCAGTACATTCCAGTTTCTCCAGCCGTTATCACGATTCAAAACGTACGTTAATCGTCCATTTTCTAGATCAAAACTCATCACTCACTATCGCACAGTCCTCGATATCTTCTTCCACCGTGCACTGGATGAAAGACTTGGCCCCGGCTCTCCCGTTGTCGTCAACGGCGTCAACCCCGGTTTCTGCTACTCCGAACTCAGGCGTGAGGTCTCTGGAATGACCGCCGTCTTCATGTGGCTCATGGAAAAGGCGATTGCACGCACGGCGGAACAGGGAAGTAGGCAGCTCTTGTATGCTGCCCTAGGAGGAGCTGGTAAAGAGGATGACAAGTTCCGTGGGGCGTACATCTCGGCAACGAAGATCTCAGAGGCTAGTGATTTTGTGCTCGTGTCGCGTGAGCTGCAGGATAAACTTTGGGTACGTTCGTTATATCGAGATCCGTTTCATTTTGGGTGACAAGTTGTTTTGGAACATGTAGGTAGAGGTTGTGGACATACTCAGGGAGGTCGATCCCCGCGTTAGCGAGATTGTCAAGGGGCATCTCGTAAATGCGTAGTGTATTCTGGCTTCTTTCAAATGGCTACTCTCGTGCATCATGTACAATATCATCACGTTTAATTCAACTCAACCTCCCACATTTCTATAGAATGTTGCAACACTAAGCAGGACATCAATCCGATCCTTCCAATTTTTATTCTCAGTGGACGTTTGAACTCCACATTTTAGGGACTTGTGATGGTTTTGTTTCGAACTGCAACAGAGCAGTAGTCATACATCTCATCTGAGTTCTATCAGAGACTTTCCTATTTCCACTGTCACATCACTATTGCACGCGAAGTACTATGTCAGCTAACTAAATATACAATAGACAGGTCCAAACGCTTTATAAAGACCCTTCAAATGGTCAATGCGGATTGAGTGAATATATGCTGTTCTCACACGCACGACTCGTTTCCCGGTCATCAAATGACATGTGGCGTACTCCCTCTGATTGAAGATCATGACGTCAACAGGGAGTGCAACGTTAATGTGTATAAGTGATTCGAAGGGATTTCTACAAAAGGAATTAGATCGCAAATTCCCTCTAGCCGACTTGAATGGCCGACCGCGCCATGTTGAACTCCAGGGGGTAGTGCAGTGATGTGTTTTTTTAATTGGGCGAAGAGGCCTTGCTGTTATTATTATAAGCCTCAGGTCACGGAAAAATATTATACCTTTTGGGAAGGATATTTCCCCCTAGCCGGATTGAACGACTGACCTCGTCATTCCAGTTACCCTGAAGTAATACAAGTGACGCGCTCTACCACTGAGCTAAGAGGGATTATACTGATGTGTCATCGTGGAAATCCTCTACCTTGGCTGTCAACCAACGTTTGCCCCAAATTGAGCGGAGGCAAGAGCCGAAAGTGAGTTTCGTCAAACGTCCTTCAGCAAATGTCAATTTAAAGAGTTGGGAAATGATTCCCATATAATAAGCTCATAGTTCACCCTCGCTGATAAGATAGATGCACGATCCCGCCACCGTACTCGGTTAGGATTACCATTCATATGTACCTCGCCACATGGTCCCGTCCCTGCTTCCTAACATACCCCAGATAGTCGAGGAAAGGTCACAGATTGACGCGAGTAAACACTCACAGAAGATGTGGCGCGCTAGTAGTGAGAACCACGATCACGATCAAAAGAGACGCGCCGACAACTTGTGCGAAACTTACCCATCTTCCTCGTTTAGGTTCACTCCCATCTGGCTACATCATCATCTCATGTGGCAGAAGCCACTTTGAACTGGGCGGCCATGGTAAAGACTGAAGCGAACGTGAGTTCCTTCTTTCATAACTACTCTGTACGAAGACTAACCTACCTATCTCGTCTAGTCTTGTCTTCAGCCAGAAGCAACACCCTCTCGTGTCACGGAGGCCGCCCCGAACTGGGCGGAAGTGGTCAAAGCCGAGACGAACGTAAGTACCTTCGTTCCATGTCTTAAGCACCTCGTGGACTTATGCATCCCTGTCAAGACTCATTCTCAGCCGACATCAGAATCCGAGGCTGCCCCTAATTGGGCAGCAGAGGTGAAAGCTGATGCAAGCGTGAGTACAATGACTGAAGCCCATTTCACGTATGTTTACCATTTACCTCTCCAGTCGCATCCTCAGCCAGTCGGATCTTCATCTTGTGCATCCAATACTCTCCCTGATTGGGCTGCGGAGGCAAAAACGAAGATGAACGTGAGTACCTCCATCCAGACCTTAGCATCTCGTAAACTTACCCATCTAGCCTCGTTCATAGTCGACATCGTCATCTCGTGCATCAGAGGCCACTCCAAACTGGGCGGCAGAGGTAAAAGCCAAGGCAAAAGTAAGTCTTTTCATCCGTCCCGAGCACCTCGTAAACTTACCCATCTGCCTCATCCAGGCTTGTCCACCAGCGACATCATCTGAGGCTGCTCCTAATTGGGCGGCAGAAGCAAAAGCTGAGGCGAACCTGAGCTCACAACCCAGTACCTCGTGCAAAGACTTACCCATCGTCTGGTCCAGCCTCGCTCTAAATCAAACGCTTCTCGCGCATCCAAAGCCACTCCAAACTGGGCGGAAGTGGCAAGAGCTGATACAAATGTGAGTTCATTCATGACTTACACTTTGTACTGTGACTTACTGATCTACCCCGTCCAGCCTCGTTCTCAGCTAGCCGCATTGTCCTCTCGCGCATCTAGTACTACTCCTGACTGGGCGGCAATGGTCAAATCTGATATAAATGTGAGTTTCCCATCCCTGTATCCTGACACCGAGTCTTATTTCGTTTGTCTCCCATTGAAGGTCGCGTCCTCTGAGACTTCCGCAGAGCGCACCCTCACAGGCAGAGACCAAAGCGCTCCGACAGCAACAGCCACTATCCAGATGCCTGAGGGGTCAATGCCTCAATTCGGGCAGACGGCAACGAAAGGAAAGTCCCGAGGAGGCGGGCCATAACGACAAAATATCGGGGTGCTGGTCACTCCACTCGGTCGGCATGAAAAGGGCGGTGAGACTCCAAGCGAGGCAGTGTCGGGGGCGGCTCGAGGAGGCTCCCGAATGCTGCTGACGAGTAGCATTCGGAATCAATCTCGAGCTGGTGAGACTGGCTTGCGAGTCGGCTTCACCGTTGTTCCTGTCCATTGTTGAGCGATGGGCCTGGGGGGCGGGTGCGGTGAAACGAACGATCTGTCGTATTCGATATTGCTTCATCTTTCCCTCTCTTATTTATCATTCGGCTTCGATGAGGATTTGCTGTTCAATGACTCGTGGACCCAATGCGAATCTACCATACATTTGACACGCATGGATCGGACTGGACGCCAACCAGAGTCGTGCGTTACACTGGACTTGGTATTGATTTGCCGTAAATTCGTAGAATGTGGACTGGACTAGACTTGATATTGCTTATCGCATGGACTTGGACTCGTAATCATAATGCCTGGACTTCGTATCAAGATTCTGTGTATGATATATCAAACATTGTTGTATACATACCCATTGCAAATTTCCGGACTTGTTGCCTTAGTAGTGTATAGATCCCTTTGTATATAAGATTGCCGATGCCGTTACAGCCAAATGCTTGATGTCGTGTCGTGAGTATGACCTAATAAATATACATAAATTGAATCGTTTCGTAGTGAGTTTGGATGGTCCTTGATCTGTCAAGATTCGTTCTGATGGAAGAAAGCCGATTGCGGAAAACAAGATATCAATCGTCAATTTGCCTGTGATCATCTTCCGAAACGAAGGCGGATAGCCAAGTATGAGAGCGTCCCCGCTATGAGTAATGTCAACGCGATAGTCTTAGAACCGATGACCGACGTCTCATGTTCAACCTTCATGTGTCAAGTCAGTGAACAGTCCGCGGAATTGTGTTCGAATACACATAAATACTTACCACCGACGTGAAGGGCGACAAAATAGGTATGGTGAAGTGCGCAGGTGCATTTCGAGGAGTTGTGTAAGAGGCGTAGAGATATACAACCACCAACATCAGTATGGCAATAAGAACTAGAAGAGTTATCTATAACAATTATCTGCGTGAGATGCGGAGTAACTTAAGATGATCGAAACGTACCACAAGCCATTCTAGTCGAGCGATCCTCTCGTTGTCCTGCCTTCCACTCGCATTTTGGGTAGACTCCTAATCCCAAAGAGAAACTCGTAATCAGCTGAGAATGAATCAGACTGAAGAAAACTTACAGAATTGTAAGAGGCAGTACCATGCATATGTTGTGCATGTTGGCTTCGAGATGCAGATAACGCAAGTTGTAATTGTGCCTCTGCAGAGTAAGCACGCATAGTCCAGTATTGGGTTTCCTTTGACTTGGAAGCTGTGATCCCCGTCTCGTGAAAAGTTACAGGTTGAGTTCTCCGTAAAGTGTGCTGTTCTACTGGACCATCGTTGGCTCGAGATATCGTAGGCTTGAGAGATAGAGATAAGTCTTTTGCAAGTTGCATTGTACGAGAAGTCGACCGCCCGAAGGTACCAGATGGGCTCGTCGCTTTGCGAAGCTTGTTCATTGTGGTTGTCACTGAAGAGGCTCTGGTCACGAGATCGCGCATGGCCGTATACTGTCTTATTTACAGCCACGGTCATCGCACTGCGTCCTCCGGTCTCGCATCTTGCTTGCATCCAAACGTTACTGATACTAATAGTAGGTCAGCATACAATCATATCAGGCCTGTATATGCACATGCATATCTCTTTATGTAAACTAAATTGCCGTCATGAATTCATATCCGCCCATTCCCCTCTTCAACCAAGTCGTGCAAGTGCCAGCGAAAGCCACCTCCGTCATGTAACCTTCGTACCGTGTACGTGGAACCACGATAGTTGCGACATGCGTGCCCGTCGTACGTTGCCCATCCCTTCAAGACTGTGCCATGCTCAGTCGTATCCCCGGCCGCCGTGTTTCTTCACCCTTATCTTCTTGCCCGTAATAAATAGCCATATATCCCGTAAGTATTCTGAGTCTCGAGCTTGGATCTTATGCATGCATCATGACCAAAACTCCTCGTCATCGTTGTCGTCATTGTCGTCGTCGTCGATCTCTCCTTCGTCATAAATGATATTGAACATCTTCTGGAGGACTTGCGCTTCTTCAAAATACCCTTCTTCTTCAACATCTCCCCAACGAGAATCAATTGCCGCCTGCAGCTCTGCCCGTGTCGCTTGATGTGCGACTTTATTCCCTTGCTTTATCACTCTTGTCGCAATGTCGGATATGTGCTCCCAGTCCGGATACTTGACGCGCCTCGACCAATTATAAAATGACTCGCGTTTTCCTTTCGACCGGCCATATCGTTTTCCCAATACTTTGGCCGTCTTCTCTATAATAATGCGCCGACGGATCTGATAGAGGTCTCTCCGGTACTAGAAGTTGAGAAAAAAAAACAATAGCCCAACTCAATAAGCGCCACTCATCTCAGTAAATTGAAAGGCCTAGACACTCACAATTTCGGCAGAAAAGTTGGAATGGTCCTGTAACTCTTCGAGTATGTCATGTTCGTCCTGAACTTGCTGAAACTTCTCACAAATACTGGTGATCCGTGACTTAAGGTCATGGTTTGCCATCCTTAAGTCGTTATTCTCGACCTCCAGCACCTGGAGATCTTCGATCAAGTTAGGATTCTGGCTCTCCAATTGCTTGGTCCTCGAGTTTTGAAGAAGCTGCAATAGCCAGTTCGTCGAACCCCTCAACCTGCCATTTTCCTGCTCCAATTCGGCCTTGTTCATCTGTAGCTTCCCATTTGCATTCTTAGCCTCATATAACTCTTCCTTGGTCCTGCGCAATTCAGCCACGACATTGAGCAATCGTTTGTACAGATCTTGCGGTTTCGAAGTCTCGAGATCTAGATCGTTAGCCACAGTCGAAATCTGGTCTTTCTTAAATTCGTCATGGAGTGTCAACGATGTGGGCGCTGTCATGAACTTTACCTCTTGCTTGTTGATGAGGTCCTGTGGTTGCCGTCCCCTTCATCTGGGAGGCTCCTGTCTTCTCCGCGCTTATCCATGTCTCTGATGCAAACGGCCATCCAACCCACTTGGCAAAGAATTCACCCCAACTTTGGGGGGGCAATCCGGTCTGTTGAGCATCATCAGCCGTAGCGATAGACTGAAAGAGTAGCATCGCCAGTAGGTCCTGTCAATACGAGGACAGGGAGCGAGGGCGCTTATTTGGACATGTGCAATGTGCATTCGATTTAGAGTTCAAGCAGTGTGGTACATGATAACGTGATAGGTTGATCAACGAAGCGCTCGAGAAGAGCTAGAGAGCCAGCCAGAGGCTGCTGTACTTATGTATGTATGAATCGCGGTAATCGCATGAAACGCCCGTTGTCGTAGGTCAATTACAGGCTGAACTTCCTTTTGAAGTTCAGATTTAGTTTCGAGCGGGAATCACTTCTTTCAGATCCTAAGTTGCAAACTTTGTTCCCTTTCTCGGCTTGCCAATCACAAAGCCTGTCAGAGGCACGAATTTCCCACCGGACAGTATTAGCTCACGCTTCTTTCCTTACCTGAACGATCACAAGTACCAGGATAACCCGGTTGATGGCACCGCTTCTTGAGGTTACTCACACAACAGGTTGAAGGACGACGTCAATATTTGATTTGAGCGAAACAAAGCAGACAAAAAAATTGCGACCAACGTTTAATCTATGCATATGGGATGTGAGTGGGGTTTCAACTGTACTTTGAATCCACACGTCTAACGTTTCTGGGTACGAACATCCAGGCAAGCAGCATAGTGCTCATCATCGCAATCATTCTAACCAATGTATCAGCATTTCCTCTGCAACAGGTGAGAAGGAAAGAGAGAAACGCACAAAGGCTGAAGAGCCTTTATTCCAAAGCGAGAAGAGAGGAAACCAGTAAAGAAAGGGAGAGCAGCAGAACCAGACATTCCGATACCAGTAATCCATCCGATGCTGACAGTGATGAGCCGCCGAGGGAGTAACTTGGAGGCATGCGACACCATGACGGGGAACATAGGCCCCAGGACGAGGCCAATCATGGAAACCTATGGCGAGAGTGAGTGTTTGGGAAATGGAGCTCCAAAATTTGCAGCGGCTTACGGCGACTGCGTTCTCGATAATAGAGGGCACGAACCAGATGGTGAATTCCAATCTGTAATGAACAAGAGTTTGAATGTTGCTTGAAGGTTAATCGTCGGTCTTTACTTACACGAGAGCGATCAAAGAGTATACTATTATTACACGGTGTTCGCCGACCTGTGAATTCATATTAAGACATGGTTCTAGCCCAGGATTTCATCGACATACAAGTTTATTGAACCATATAAGACCGACACGCCCAAGAGTGAGGCCTTTCCAGATGCTGAATTGACGGGAAAAAAACTGAGGCAACATAACACCGTACCTCCAAAGAAACCTGATGATATATATCCCGATGAGTGACCACCACCTCGCTCACGGATGATGAAAGTCACAATCCAGCCTACACACGAGAAGAAAAAAGTAAAGGTTCGGATATAGAAAATGACACCTCATACCTCCAAGGGTGACCTCAACCCCGATATAGATTACAGCGAACATGGTCAGAATATGGACTACCCGAAGGCCGAATACCTGGCGATAAGTACTCTGGCGCGCAGCTTGGTCGGGGTGAGAGGGTTCTTGTGAAGCTTGTCCACTTTTCTCTAACAAAGCTGCATACGTAGTTGAGATAAATGTAATTTGATTGAAGCGCAAGTTAAAAGGAGAGTACACACGTTCAATGCGCCTGAAACGAAAGACGAGGATAAGCGCGGCAGTATTGAAGACCGCTAGACCGGCAGAAACAAGATAGTGGAAAGACCAGCGGCGTTGGTTCGAGAAGCGGGTGGCTACGAAGGGGGAAGTAAATGCGCCAAGACCTGAATGCCAGTTGGATAAGTCGGATGCTCTGTTGTAATTTGCGAGTGGGGGAACTTACCGTACGAGGCATGCAAAAACCCGAGTTTTGTTTCCATGTTCTGCGATAGACTGCTCACAAATCCGTTAGCATGAGCGTCCTAGACAGGACCTCATGTCAGAGTCGATAAAGACGGAGAAGGGCAGATGAAAACCAGTAGTGAGAGGCCACAGCCAGTAATGAAGTTCGCGAATACCATTACTGGGAAAGAAGGGCCAGGAGCTTGAATTATGTATGCTATGAGCTGGAGGGTAGTACCTGTGACATAACTTGATCAATGGATGAGGAGAGTGTGTAGAGAAGGAGCGACAATACCCATCACTATACACTATGTATATTATCAAGGTCAGTAGAAGGAACCAAGGGGTAGAGAAACTAAGACCTTGCCAAAACCAATTTTTTCATTGAGGTACATATTCAATGCACCACCCAGTATGAATCCCTGCACTTCACGTGAGTGGCCGACCATATTTTATAAAAGCTATAAAAGTTACATACCGCACAGTTTGATACGAAATATAATGAGACGACCAAGTCACCGAGCTAGAACTTGTCGGTCAGGGCTTGTCACTTGAGTAGTGTAAACGTACGTTGTATTGGCGTTGGAATGCAGGCAGCAGGGGACCATTAGATCCATCATTCCAGCCTTCTCCGAAAAGCGCACAATTAAGTGTAATAAGATGTATGAGAGCAAGTTTACGCCTGCGCGCCTCTTCTGTGGATGATATCGAGGGCGTCGCCGACGCTTTATTGGTTACGCCAATTTGAGACCCTGCAGGGGCAAATCCAATGACAGGCTCGATTTTTGACTCCAAGGGTTCTAGTAGAGAGTCTGTTGTAAGAGTTCGCGACAGTCTCCGCGTGCGATCTTTGGACCAGTGTGTCGCAGGTGGTACGTCAAGCGCGGTAGCTCGCAGCTCATGGTGAAGAGGGTCGTCATTAGTAGACAAAGTGGACTCGGATTGGAGATGAGTGAGCGCGAAAGCCTCTACGTGGGTGTTCGTTGAGGTGGAGAAAAACATGGATGAAAAAGTAGCTACAGAAGAAGACGAAATCTCCAGTCATCTCTAGAGCTTAAATATAAACGCGAGACTTGTCCGGATGTCTTATTCCGAGGGTACATACTCATGTGCAACAGATGAATTCAACGTGTCGTACGACCCTGCAATGTTGAAAAATATATACTCTATGATTGCCATGCATGAAGCACTGCGAAACTCGACTAACGCCGGATCTTGGTCTACTGCTGATAATTTCAATAAAACCCTTTTTCACAGACAACGTTTGACAGTAGTCAGAAGCCGCACTACACAACCGGAGGGCATTGCTTACATTCAAAATTCATGCCGCTAGTAGGCCTGCACATGTCAGCCATCCTTCCATGATCTTCATTTAAAGTCAAAACAAGTACATACCCGACTTCAGAATGCATTACAGATATAGTGCCTCGCTATGAGAAATGCTCCTGTAGGTTAGGCAAAGGCTTTGAAAGAACGGTCGGATGAGAAATCGGAAATCGGATCAGCAGCCGATGCACAGTCTTTCTGTTGTTTACTAATTCCGAAAGTGCACACCGCGTTCAACGCTTCCAGCTGGAATTCTACTATGTCTGCGTACTCGCGTCCTCCGATGAACGTCCACCCGTATGCTCGATTGAACACGTTCCATGGTCCAAAACGTCAGCTTCTAGGCAATCATGCGGGTCATGCAGCTCCCGCGTGGAAGAACGTCCCGGTTCACGTTCAAGGCCCGAGTTCAGTTGGAAAGGGGAAACAGGTTCAGCTCGACCCAGGAAGCAAAATCTTTCTGAGCAGACTTCCTTTGGATGTAAAGGACTCGGAAGTAGAAGTAAAGTTTCTCTCATTTGCGACAACTACCGATCGCCACTCATCGACGAACAGGAGTTATTTCGAAAAACGATAGGGCCGTTAAGGGAATCTTTCTTGGTTTACAACTCGCAGGGCAAGTCGAAAGGAATGGCTGTTGTAAGTTTTGCGCGCCCAGGCGATGCAATGCTGGCCAAGCAGAAATATGATGGCAAGGTTGTGGATGGAAGTAAGCCCCTCATGTTGATGTTGTGCACCGTGATGTTAAGGCATGACTTAACCCCAGGGCGACCCTTGAAGATTGAAATTATAACAGAAGGGACGCAATCACCCGGAGCACCGACGGGACCACCACCGACACCGTCGCTTCTGAATAGGATTGGCAACCCGGCGAACACACAATCCACTGCGGCTAACAGGGTATCATCGACAATGTTCGTCTTATTGAAACCTTGTTTTAACCTGAGCTCAACGATTCTGGATGCAGACCGCCTCAAGCGCAGAAAGCTCGAAATCGGATGCAGATAATACCTCCTCTAAACGCTGCTATACCTGTCCCACCAAGGCGTATACGCCAAAAGAAAGGGCCGAAGCGAATCAAGAAGCGCACTGCCATCACAGTAGACCAACTTGACAAAGAGATGGAAGATTACCGTGCGGCAGCAGATATGTCTGGTCTCACTGGTATCTGACTTCATCCTTTGTATTCTTCGACCTCTTCTTGTTTTTCACTTTGCTTTACACGTGTTATATCCCGCATTAAACATTTGCATGATTTTACGGCATCTTATCTTATCTATTTGCATGTTATATAATTGTCTCCACTTACCTCGGTCCCAGTGGTACCATGGTCGCACCTCTTTATACCACAGCCTCGGGGCTGCTCTTCCATGCGGGAAAGATCTTGGTCCTTACAATAGGTCTGCCTGCGCGAGGCAAGACACACATCTCACGTGCACTTGAACGATATCTGCGATGGATGGGAGTTAAGACCCAGGTAGTATCATTAGGCGATTATCGCCGCAAGATCCTGGGTGCTGGAAAGAAAGTGCCTTCAGACTACTTCACACTTGGTGCGTAGGCGATGTTCTATAATGGCAGGCGAGATGACGATTGCTTGAACAGGCGAGAAGAGTCCCAAGACACAGGAGCTGAGGAAACAAGTCTCGACGGGCTGTGAGCAGCTGATTTGGGAGTTCTTCGAAGGTGGGGGACAGGTCGTTATATATGATGCGAACAATGGCTCGAAGGCTACGCGCCAGGCGCTAGCTGAGAAGTTTGACAAGGCTGGAATTCATGTTGTGCTACTCGGTGAGCTCGCAAAGCACATGTGATTCCTGTTTTTTGATTTTGGTCGTCAGAATCGACGTGTGATGATCAAGAGATCATCGAGAACAATATAAGGAGTGTTAAGATATCTTCGCCTGACGTATGTATTCGCGCTCGTCATAACTGCCGCATGGACTGATTGGAGACAGTATCGTGGTTGGGACCCTAATAAAGCAGTAGAGGACTACTACAAACGTATCCATGACCATGAAAAGTACTATGAGACGATTGATGATAGGACATGGCCGTATATTCGGATAATCAATGCAAGTGCACTTAACTCGTGATAACTCCCGCGTCTCACACTGCTTTTCACAGGTTGGCGAGAAAATGGAGTTGAATGTATGCCTGATCAGAATATCATGGAATGTGACTCATGTCTTGTTAGAACATTCAAGGATACCTCCAAGTACGTCTTAGTTGACATGAACTATCGGCTGAACACCCACTGAACGACTAGTAGTCTAGGATCGTTTTTTTCCTAATGAATATTCACAATCGCTTTCGCACAATATATTTCGCTAGAGTATGTTTTTCACACCGCCACTCACATCTGCTGAGGTCTTTCTAGTCTGGACAGTCTCTAATAGAACACTCTTACAAGGCCGACTCAGATCTTTCACCCGCTGGATGGGAGTATGCCGAACGTCTCAAGGACTTTCTTCTTGAGCGTCGTGCTAAGAGCCTCAAGGAACGGGGTATTGACCCTCGTGAGCGCAAGCTCGTTGTACGTGCTTTAGTCTCGTCTCAATTTGTGTCACTGAAGTTTGAATTATTGCTAGATCTGGACCTCGACCCGCCGCCGTGCAAATCATACCGCGTATCCTTTCCTAGCCACTGCACAGATGATGAATGCCTTGGACGGTCCTCCAGTGGCTCCATCCCCCGAGCCGACTTCCGCCATCTCGAGTGTGGGCAAGACAACCGTAACCAAGGCATCGGGCTCTTCGTTGAACGTCAAGGTTGTAGAGAAGCCTCAGATGCTCGAGATCAACCCGGGTATATGGGATGGTCTCTCACCTGCCCAGGCGAAGAAATACTATCCGGAGGACTGGGCACGTTTCCTAAAGGACCCATACGCATTCCGGGCTCCGCGTGCGGAGAGTTATCATGACCTCAGTGGTGCGCCTGTCTCCTGGCATTTTCATATTGTGGGCTGATTCGATGTCGCGTTGCAGTGCGTCTTGATCCCGTGTTGATTGAGCTGGAGAAGGAGCAAGAGGACCTGCTGATTATCGGCCATGCGTCCGTTATCCGGTGCATGTTGGCGTACCTTATTGGACTCCCTGCATCTGAGATACCAGCAATTGAAATCGCGCGCGGGGATCTAATAGAGGTTGTGCCCGCCTCTTATGGCGTGCAGAGTAAAGCGTTCCATTTCTGGGATGGGCCTGGGAGGCGAGGACCTGCAGATCCGGATGTCACGGACAAGGACGATATCAACTTCTACGAGAATTATGCGGAGGACACCAAAGGAAAGAGGAATTTAAATACACCGGAACCGTCGATTATCAAAGGGTAGTCAATTTTGGGGGTAAGGCAAAGGGTAAGGAATACTATATTGTAATACATACATGTGGAAGCATCGTCAAGCTCGGACATGTCAACGTTCTTTTTAGATGACGGAAATGAACGGAGGGGATGTGATCAGATAAGGTGTATTGCTCGTCAGGAGACAGGTATTGAACACTAAGTCTTACTAGAAATCTATCTACAGCTTCAGAGAGTGGCAGCGCCGAGTTAGATTCAAAATTCAGATCTTGGTCCTAGATGGCGAGCCTGGCCGATGGTGAGGCTGGAGAGGCTGGTACCATCTGGTACCGAGCCCCCCCATCAATTCCGGATTTTCCTGATGAATTTGGGACGATAGCCCACATGATGACCATTACCCCCATCATCACCACCAAGCTAGAATGTTGAACGACCAAAAAAAGGGGTCAAGGCGTAATTTGAAAAAGGACGAGGTGGATACGCACAGAGGGTGCAAACTCTTAATACCATACTTGTTCGAGATGGCACCAGTCATGAAGGGCAGGATCGCGCTACCTGCCTGGCCAAATCCAGCTATCCAGCCGATAGAGCCGGTAAGAATCCAGGGTGGAAGGACACGTCCAGCGTGGTTCATGGCAATGGGGTACATGGGCCCAAGAAGAACACCGACGATGGAAACAGCAACAGCGTCAACGATTAGAGAAGGGACAAACCAAACAACAAGTTCCAGACTAGTCCAGGTAGAACGATCAGGGAATTGTGTTAGAATAGACAGGGAGGAGAGGACTGACCCAATGGCTAAGAAGGCATAAAGGAAGATGACACGCCGTTCACCAACCTAATAATGGAGAGGGATTTCAGAGGCGATTGCTTTCAAGTGATAAGTAATGGTGTTGACCTTTTCGTTGACCCAAAGGAGCGCGACACGGCCAGTCATAAGACCTAAAGGAGTTGAGATGCGATATGTTGTTGAGTCCTTTAGGCTATAATTCTCACCAGCAAAGAAACCTGCTGAAATGTACCCCGATGAGGGGCCACCATGTCTCTCCCGAATGATGTAGGTCACAATCCAACCTGAGCATTACGTTTGAACCGATGACAAATAGACGAGGAAATATACATCTTACCGCCAATTGTGACTTCAACACCAACATAGATGACAATGTAGAATGCGAGTAGCTGGACGGTTTTATGACTGAGAATCTGACGAAATTTGCCGTTTTCGCTGGTTGACTGCTCCGTGGTTGGGTATTCTGGTATCACTTGCCCAATTTCTCTCAGACAATCTAAAGAGAGTTGTCAGTGTTAATCATCTTGTGGCAACTGTCACTCCCACCATCTTGTCTTTTGAATCGGAAAACACCGACGAGAACGATGGTGTTTATGACAGCAAGGCCTAGGGATGCAAGATAGTGGAAAGACCAATGTTTTTGCTGCGCAAACTGTGTCGCGACAAGAGGCGAGCAGAGTGCACCCGCACCTGTTAATTCATTATTTGTTCTGAAATGGTCGAGGGTGGTGGCAAACGTACCATATACAGCGTGCAGCATACCCATTTTAGCTTCTGCATTTGTGTCGAAGCTCGCTACGAATCCATTGGCTTGAGCATCCTATCACACGAGCAAACTTAGAGAAGTGTTGGTTATCGAGCAGCACAATCACCTGAAGGGCAACTCCGACACCGTTTATCACATATGCTGCAACAAATGCCGGGAACGGAAGAGCAGGGGCCATGAGCGCGTAACCGACCATTTGAAATGCGGAGCCTCGAGGACAGTGGAGATCAATCCAATCTATTCATTCCACAGGCCGTAATGAATACCTAGGACAATAACCTTTGCTCTAGGAGGTGAGTTTTTGAATCGTAGATGTATTTTATTGGTTTCACCTTCCCGAATCCCAACTTGTCCGAAAGTGGTATGTTTATAAGGCATCCACTGAAGAAGCCCTGGACATTAGAATTCACTAGGGTAGCGTGTGAAGCGAGAAAACAGAGATAGTATGACCTACCACACAGGCAAAGACGAATATTAGCGATACAATGGTAGAATTGACCTTTAAAGATGTTGCTCTAAGATTCTTGATAAACGGACTTGAAGTTGGTCATTACATTATATACAGATTGAATCCTTGGTAGAAGCGGTCCAGTGGTACCATCGTTCCACCCTGCAAGAAACAATGGCACACATAGAGCAACAAATTGTATATGGGCTGTCGCAACCTGCTGTTTCGTTCTGGCTGGGCGCTCGACACCAGTAAGGGCATCTCCCTCATCCGTACCGACATCCAGGGGGTCGAACTCTTCCGGAACCTGTTTTCGCAAAGTCTCCCTTCGCACTTCGAGTTCAGTCGTGTTTTCTAACATAGAGATGGGGAAAAGCCTTCCTTGGTGAAGTTAGCAAACGCAAAGTGAGAGCGTGGGGAGCGGCCCGGATATATGTCGGGAAAATCCCTAGTGTACCACTTTAGGGGTTCCACGTGAGAGAAGCAACAGGGATTCCACAACAGGTTTTGAACATGCAGGGCAGAGCATGTAGATGACAGGCTGACGGTCACCGGTCAAGTGGAGGCTTGAATGGAAGCCCCCATTCCGCGGCCGATGGCGATGACGGTATAATTTAGTCATTGACGGCAAAAGAAGAGCTGAAAGTGAATTACTTATAAATCAAAAGATGCAGTTCCAGCCAAGTAAATATGATCGCGCTGTGTCGTGAACTTCCCGATAACGACACCCAAACAAAACCTGTAATCAATAGGGACAAGTACATTCTCTATCCCTCTATATATCTACTTACTAGTACGGCCCGATATACAGAAAAGTAACGTTCAATCTATACGGCGGTGACCTGGGACGATGGCCCACATGATGATTAACGCCCCCATCATTGCTACCAGTCTAGGATGAACAACCAAAGGAACTCAGAAAATTCAACCAAATTGATAAGGATAAGTACGCACAGGGGCTGCAGACTCTTTATACCATACTTGTTGGATATTGCTCCAGTCATAAAGGGCACAAGAGCACTACCGGCCTGCCCAAACCCAGCAATCCAGCCAATGGACCCAGTGAGGATCCAGCGGGGCAAAACGCGGCCAGCGTGGTTCATGGCAAGGGGGTACATGGGCCCGAGGAGAATGCCGACGAATGAGACGGCTACAGCGTTACCGATAAGGGAAGGCACGAGCCAAACGACAAATTCGAGCCTGGTCAAGGTGGCATGATCAGTCATGTTTGTTTGAACGAACGAGACAGAGAGGGCTAACCCGATGGCGAGGAGAGCGTAAAGGAAGATGACACGCCATTCGCCCACCTAAGAGTAAGGAACTTGAGAAACATTTTTTTTCGGACGAAGATAGAGTTGACCTTCTCGTTGACCCAAAGAAGGGCTACGCGGCCGAACATAAGTCCTGGAGTATATAGTTGAGAGAGATGTGATATAGCCGACTTCTTTGATTCTTACCACCGAAGAAACCTGCGGAAATGTAGCCGGACGAGGGGCCACCGTGCCTTTCTTGGATGATGTAAGTGACAATCCAGCCTAGGGATGGTTATCACTTGAGCCAATCATGTATAGGAAAAAAGAAATTAAGGTTCCACCTCCAATTGTCACTTCGACGCCGACATAGACAAGAATGTAGAATGCAAGTAAGTGTACAGTTTTATGACCTAGAATTTGGTGGAATGTGCCTTTGTCGTTGGTTGACTGCTCAGCAGTGGGGCGTTCCGGTATCACTTGCCCAGCTTCTCTTAGGCATTCTGAAAAACAGAGTATCAATGTTATATATGTTTCACCCTGAAGCCTCACCATCTTGGTTTTTGAATCGGAAAATGTAAACGAGCACGATTATATTGATGATAGCAAGGCCCAAGGACGTAAGATAGAAAAAAGACCAATGTTTCATCTGTGCAAACTGGGTGGATACGAGGGGAGAGCAGAGTGCACCCGCACCTACCAACGCATTGATTAACCCGGTATGGATGTAGTAGTTGCAGGTAGACGCACCATATACAGCGTGAAGTACACCCATTTTGGTCTCTGCATTTGTGTCGAAGCTCGCTACGAAACCATTGGCTTGAGCATCCTATCGTTACGAGTTAGCTTAGAAGAGGACGGGTAATAGAGTTTCAATCACCTGCATGGCCACGCCAACACCGTTAATCGCATATGATGCGACAAGCGCTGGGAATGGAAGAGCAGGAGCCATGAGTGAGAAAGCAACCAACTGGAAGGTCGAGCCTGAGGGTGAACGATTAGTCTAACTTAATATCTCGACAGTCGTACTGAATACCTAGTACAATGACCTGAAGCCAGAAAATTTAGCATTTCGAATGAACGAAAGTAGCAGTTTACTTTTCCAAATCCGAATTTGTCCGACAGTGGCACATTCATCAGTGCGCCACCGATAAAGCCCTACAAATTAACGCTCAGAATACTAGAGAAAGAAGAACTAAACGATTCAACTGACCACGCAGGATAAAACAAACAATAATGATACGGTAGTGAAATTAACCTGGAAAGGCTGAGCTTGAGGCTCCCATGAAGAGAGACTGGCTCACATGATATACTGATTGGATCCGTGGCAAGAGCGGTCCTAGGGTGCCGTCATTCCACCCTGCAAGAAACAAGGGTACACAGCACGCAACGAATTGTACATGACCTGTCAAGACCTGCTTTCTTGTCTTATGTGGACGCTCAGTACTACTGGCAGGAGTAGCTGCGCCATCCGAGTCTGTGACGACGGTAGGGACAGCGAACCCCTCGGGGACCTGTTTTCGCAATGTCTCACGGCGTACAGCGAGCTCAATTGGTATCTCTGACATAGAGATGCGAGGAAATCCTTTCTTAGGGTGTAAAGGGGAAGAGGAGAGTGTAGAATGTAGAGAATTTGAGTGAGGGATCAACTTTGGAAAGTCCTACACCACGAATGAGGAATTTGGTGAGTCTGAAGATCCGCAAGGTTGGCAATAAGATGACCATCCAATATTCAGGGATAAAACTATTTGGAAACCCCCTTCCTCGGAGAAACCCTGGGTTTCTCTGGAAACCCCCCCACATTTGATTT
>JAGGAR010008073.1:0-26939 GCA_017657315.1 Termitomyces sp. K1Ag
ATTTCCTCGCCTTGTCATAATAACCCATTCCTTTTACAGGATGAATTATCTGCTACGTATTCATACACCACAAAACGCGTTCGATTTAACTCCATCAAACGTTATAAGATGCTGACTTTCCACAAGAACCTAGCAATTGTCAAGTATTAAGCATATATAATACAGGCAAGAAATATGTACAATGCTATTAGAGTGTCGGTATAGATCTAGTATGAATTTATGTGTATATATATGGAGCCCAAGAAATTCAAGTCGATAGTCCAAAGGCATGAAGAGCATGCCTTACGTCCTCCAACCTTTCCTTCCGCACGGTCAGCTCCTTCCTTTTGACCACCACCATCGGGTTCTCCGCAAGGTACATAGCACATCGTTCCCTCGCATCGGCTGTTCCAAGAGAAAACTGGGTGATCAACGACGACTGCATGTCATTAGCAATAGCCCTGACAAAGAGCGAGTCGATCAAGAGGGGAATAGTGTCGATCACATGCTTGACCATTATCCATGAGCCAATTAAGTTATCGGAGACTTGGTATAGGCACTAACCTTGTACGCAATCTGGAAATATCCTCGAACCTCTGCCATGACCTGGATCTCCGTCTCGTATTCATCAGGAGGTATCATCTTCCCAAAGTCCGCTTCTGTGATGCCATGATAGCCAAGCGCGGCCAGCGCTGCAAGGGCGTCGTTGATATGACGCTTTTCATCATCATCATTCGAGCTTTTGTCTGAAAAGGGTGAAAGGGGGTTCGGTGAATCACTGGGTTGCTGCACTGGCATGCGGAAACCAAACGATCCTGAACCCTCTCCCGACCCAAAATGAAAACCATTACCATTTGTGGAAGGAGTAGAACCCTTTGTAGAGGGAGTAGAACCATTTGTGGAGGGAACTGTAGGTGCTTCAGTTTTGGAATGATCGGTAGAAATGTGGGCACTCACAAGCCGCCTTGGGTGCCGGCGCTGCAATATCGTCATTGGTTCTCTGTTTCTTGCGCGGTGGCTGTCCGTTTTGGTCGTTTTTTCCAGACCGCTTCGCTTTATACTTTGACGACCACTTGGCAGTCGAATCAGCGAGATAATGCGTGTTCTGGGTGAAAGGTGTGGTTTCAGCCTCGAGAACAGGTCGAATGATGGAATTACAGATGTCAAAATGTCTCTGAACGATATCGGAAACAAAAATTCTGGATCATACATGTCAGTCAGCACAAGGACGGACGGAGTGTTCAAATATGACAAGTCGCTTACCGAACATGGCCTTCAAGGTGTTCGTAACGATGGAAGGTACGCTTGATCTGATACTCCAGCATATCCTGCACATGCTTCCGTACCGCAGCGAAGCAGGCGTCTGTAGCCGACTCCCAGCCAACCTGGAACTTGGTGATCAGATCCACCTTGGCCGAGAAGGGGACGTTGTTTGGCAGCTCTCGAGTAATCGAACTAGAAAGAAGAAAGAGTGGGTAGGATGCATGAGACGTGAATGCATAAAGCCAACCTCTGTATATGCTTACGCATATCATTCAGATAGAAGGTGGGGCCCTCGGCAATTTCGTCCACCTTGGCTGACGATGTAGATGATGACCCCGTATCATTGTGACAAACTGCAGGAATGAAGTTCGGCGCGCTTTTGCGGATGTCAACTTTGAAATCTTTGAATGTCTCGATATTACGATGAACAAGCTGATTGATGTCGAGCCCACTGTGAACGGCGCGATGAACGTCGTCACAGAAGCTCGTGAGCAGCTTTAACATGTAGTTCGCTGGGTCTCCTTCGATCTCCTTTGGAAGGGTGGCCAGCTCTGCGGTAGAGTGTTCCAGTTTTGAAGCAGCTTCGGCCATGATTCGCGGAAGACTAGGAGTTACGTTAAAAATGATAGAAACCCGAGGGAAGGACAAGCCTACGTGTCATTAATGATTCCAACAAGGAGTTTACTCAGCGATAAAATGAGATGAATCGTCCCGAAGCGATCCTTGTGTTTCGAAGCCGACCATGGAGTAGTACTCGCGAAAAACTTCGCTTCGGCAGTTCTTGCCTTTTCAGGAGTAATGTTGTCTGCTCTCTCAGCGTCGTCGGGCTGACGAGTGCAGTAATATCCATGAACGAGAGGATGACGGCGGCCTTCTATGATGTCTAGCCACATTTCTCGAGCTTTTGTGGAGCCTGAGGTCAACATGTCGGGTTTTGTCATGACACCTGGCCATTCAGGTAAACAGATGACAATGCAACATTGAAAGCTAACAGCGTACCGATTGTTCGTTGGCCGTCTGGGTCTTCCTGACGAGCAAGGCGAAGGGCCTTCTGGTTCTCAATATCATCTACAAGGCTGTCAACGACGACCCCAAATGTAGATTGAAATAAATCATACCAGTCATAGGTAACGCGACAAGGATGAGGCAATTTCCTCTGATATGAGATACCACCATGTCCTCGACGAGCTTGACGGTTTCGGGCTCGGCATTCTGAATGAGACCTTACGTTGATGTCAGCAGACAGTGATTCCAATAGAACCATTGACGTACCAGGAAGATCGACAAAGGACAGGTCAGTTAATTCCGGGCCTTCGAGATCGATACAGATTGTGTTGCGAGAGAAGGGCAAGGACTGTTTGGAAACAAAGGTGGGTCCTGTGAGATCATTGACAGATGCGTTCAAGATGATCTGAGGATTCAGGTGAGGATTGAGTACCGCCACTTGTGCGCGTCGAAGCGCCAGTTCAACTTCCTCCTTGTTTGTGATGACAGCCCCAAAAGGTATTTCGGACACCTTGTTAAGAACATTTCCAGAAGCGTCGTATTCGCGTCGAATAGATATTAAACACGACCATTTTTCGGTAGTCGTATTCGTGAGACGACACTCCATAGGACAACGCGTGCATGTTCCAGCGTCGCGTGGTACAGTGATCTAAAGTTCCAGTCCTTTCAGTTTCAGTTTATCAAGATAAACTCAGAACTTACTCCAGATATCGCTTCAACGACACTAGATTTTCCTGGTATTATAAGTTGATACCGAACCAAAGATATCTGGATTGACGTAAAAGACAGACCTGCGCTCTGGTTCCCAATGACAGTGATCCTAGGCAAGTCGAGTTCGCCTTGAGCAAAGTAGATCCTTTCGGCGCGAGGCATATTGGCTAGAAGAAAGCTGATTTGGCTTGGAATTCATTCGTTGATAATTTGACTGGTCAAGATGGTGCAAGATTTGTCGGAAGGTTCGGTTGAGAACCAACAGAGAGATGTAAGATAGGAGGTTAAGGGAGATGAGTCTATGGAGGGAAGAAGGAGCAGAAATTACAAGCGCGTGTAACGTTACAAAAAAAAAGAAACAAAAAAACCCTTGATTGAACGTTGATGTTGAAAACTCTGATCTGGGATATTTGTCCCTGCTTGATACGGGACGCGCTGCATAGCAGCGACAAAGCTCGAAAATTTCGCCGAACCTTTTTTTTTGTCGTTGGCATTTTGGAGGATGATTCAAATGGTTAGAATTGACACAATCAATCTTCCATGAAGAGATAGGCACTCAAGCGCTGAGCTTTGTCATCCTAGGGACGATTTTCTGTCGATCGAATTACTTCAGAAACTTTGACGGCGCCACTCGGTGAGGGGAGACCGGTCATGTCACTCACGGTAAGAGGCTCTCCTTGGCAGCGACTTCGGAATCCTTACCGTTCAAATGTTCACTCCTCGGCCAGATGACACCGTTCCTGACCAGTAGCATGGTGTAAACATTCAGAGCGATGGATGAGCTTGGATGAGCCTGTCGCCCTCGCTTGGCAGGAACTAGAGTGCCTCTCGTTGAATTGGGGTCAACACTTCCCGTCCTGGCTGCGCCTACTTCCTGTCTATTGCATAAGTAATGCCTATTTGATCGACATGAAGGTGCATTCAATAATGCAACGTATCACCAATTCGGTATGGCAGATTGCGGAAGACTATAAATAGTGGACGTACTCTGATACAAGGTGCAAAGGACTCGCGAGAATAAACCTCGTCTTGTATTCGAGTGTCACTCGCTATGCTCCACTTCTTCATCGTTGTAACAGCCGCTCTTTCTACTCTCGTCATCGGCTCTCCCTTGGAAGCTCTTCACACGAAGTGTCACCCTAATTTCGAGGGAGTCGGTGTTTCAGTCGTGTGGGATCAACAGCCTTTTAACAGTCGTGAATGGACCCCTGGGGCTGTTGGGGCCAATATAACCACTACCATCGATGATTTCCAACAACCAGCCGAGTTCCGTCTTGAACAAACAGGAACGCCTTCTCCGACCTACATCGCCAAGTACGTACTTTTTCTTTCTCTCCTTACTTGTGCTTAACATCTTCGTTCAGAAAACTCGGCGTTCCCGCTAACAATCATGTCATCAGCGTCGGTAGCAACAATCAGTTCTTAAACATCGCGTATCTCAGCTCTAATGACCCGTAAGTGTGATTCCCTCTTCCCGTATATGATCATCTGCTCACCTTTTTTCTACCCAGGAACCAGATTTGGGATGTTTCTTGTAACGTCTGTGGTACAAATGCGTGGTCCATACATGGCCTGTTTGCCGACCAATGCACTGTCAAGTCGGTCCAACTTGGGCTTTGTGCCCAAGTGGTCACCACCGTGACACATGCGCATTCGGCACCTTCCTTCTTGCTTCAGCTTGCTGCTTGCAATGGAGCCGCGAATCAGGACTTCCAGTTCTGGATGGTCTAGACTACTCATTTCATATTCGTCATCTAGAACACTGGACCGGAAGTACTGCTCACACTACGGGCTTTTTCCTTCTCAATATATGGGGTCACTTGTCTGCGCATACGCTATGCTATGTTTCACTGTTTGCCACAATATACGGACTTCATTCGATCTTCTCGTTGTCACGCCCATCCATCATGATGTGATTCATCAGTAATGTAGCAGTGTCGAGTTTTATGAACTTAAGGTCATTGGCCTCTCTCACACCACATCCCCGGCAGGTCGATCACGGTGTAGTATTCAGAGTCGCATGGTATTGAGTCTGCCGTCTTTACCTTAGCTGATGACCTTGTGTTCCTTGCTGATTCTCTTCAGGCCGCCAGTATCACGAAACGAACATTCTGTTCCAAACGTGGGTCGCCTTACTCGCATGTACTCGCATGTACAAGTAATCAATCTCTGACAATCATGTTGTCAAGAATCAGATCGTCTCGTTGTCTCTTTCAGGCCACTCATCCGATCAAGTGCGCCATGTGTTGTTTTGCTATTCACATGCATAGCATATAGGTGGTATTCTCATTCGACCTATGCACCATATGATACGTTGTGCTTGGATATACTTGAAACCGACGACTTCTCGACATCTTTCAGGAAATAAGATCATCTATTGAAACCGAAGAATCAATACTTGGCACGTTCGAACAGCTCTTGTACCTAATGCTCATGGTCAATGCTCACGTTCAATGTCATGAAGTTAATAAGATCTGCTTTCCCTTGTTATCTAATCCTTTATCAACAATTCTACAATGCAGAGTTTGAATCATGTGTCGCTTTTCTCAACTTTAGATTCTCAAAGCGGAAGGTGATGTGTGGTGTTTCCGTCATTTCATGTCGTATCCATATCATTTGTCCTCGAAAACCTCATCAAATGACCCGCAAACCTCGACAAATATAAGTTTCTTTCCAGGATCACTTCCTTCACTGCTTATGTTCTGAACCTTCACCATGCGGCACTCAGACTCTATGACCAATCAACACCGCCAGGAGGGCATATGCAGCGCCGAACGAGGAATTGAATTGAATCTCGGTAGAAGCTTCGGGAGCCGACCTGCATAGATAAAATGGTGCGGACATTTCAAACCCTCTGCACTCTCTTTCCTGAATCCAGGGAGTTTTATCTAGCTGCTGTGTCGAAATGTTCTCCCTCCCGACGCTCACCGGCTTCATCTCTTTTGCTTTATTTTTCTCTTCTGTCAACGCTCGCGGGCTCAATGATTGGTCCAAACCATGCTTCGATGGTGAATGCACTTATGACCTGCCTGACACCAACGGTCGGTCTGGTACCTTGAAGATTGTAAGTCCCGTTCTCTCCCGTCGTTTCTGATTCTGACGTCCAGCTTAGTCGGGCTCTCCTGATGCCATTTCGGATATCACAACGGCGGCAGGATGGACGATCCTTGATTGCTCTTCGACCGTTCTCGCTCAAGACATCCGGCTCGTATGTTCCGGGGATAAAGCAGAGGTTGCAAGCTGCAACCACCTCTTCCGAAAGAATGGAGCAGTTGGAAAGCTTGTGCGCCTCCCAGAGACTGTGAGTTCTTTGTGCCAACATCATTGATTCAATTACTATATGACACGTGTATTCCCAGTGCGGAAAGAGCGCATTTGCTCGCGTTGCGCAATATTCCGTTTCGAAGGACCAATCCATCCCTAAAGCTGTTTCTCGTAGCATCTCGAGACGCTCCAACGCCAAGCCCCTCGTCATTTCCCTTCATCTGGACACCAATTTCGCGGCAATCGATCCCTCTATGTTAGCTTTTCATCATCAGAACTTCTAGTTACATCTAACGTATCAAACATCTAGATATGGTAATGTGTCTATTGCGATTCAAGGAACAACCATCCCCGGAGCACCAGGCAACCTCACAGTCGTTCCTGAAAACGAGCGCCGAGGTACCTCCGATTTCATTGAAAAGGCCTTCAGTGGTAAAACTCCTCTATCTCTCTCGAGAAGATGATCTACTCACATCGTTTATGACTACGTACTATATAGACTTCACTGACTTCGACTTATCTAAATCTGGTGAAATCACGGCCTTGAACATTGATAAAGACTTCCCTATCTATTCCAATTCTATCTCTTGCGCGGGTCCTCCCTCTTTCACCGCTTCCATCAATGTGGATGTCGACACTTCCGCCAAGGCAGTCATTTCGTTCGGCGTTGCCGCTGTTGGAACCGTCATCCCCCCTAAATTTACTGAATTTGGTTTGTTTGCTGCCCTAGATGCCAACCTGGATGCTATCTTGGGAGTAAAGGGTGACATCGCTGGTACCGCAAGCACTGGTGAGGTTACACTTTACTCGTATGCTCTTCCCGGGCTCGATTTCCCGGGGTAAGTCTCATTTGATACTTACGACTGTAAGAGATTCTGATGTTTCACAAGCATTCTCACCCTTGGCCCGACGTTCAAGATTGTGGGCGAGCTGTCGGCTGACTTCGATGTCGACCTCGACTTGAAAGCCGAACTTTCCTACAATATTGCTAATGCCAGGATCGTCTACCCGCGCACGGACAACACGGCATCGTCGGGCGCCTATACTCCTTCCTCAGGGCGTACGTAGTGTTATCTCACCCACTTATTTGTTTTCCTCATATTCTTCTCCATCTAGCCCTCAAACTCTCCGTCAGCGGTAACGAGGCTTCATCCGCCTCTGTCAATGCACTTGTTAGTCCTCGTATTGATGTAGGCCTGGATGCTCTCGACGGCATCGCCACCGCCACCGTCTACCTTCATTTCGATGCTACTGCTAACGCCAAATTCGACCTGACCGCCTCTGGTTCTGCCGGCACAACCGTTGACACTACCACTGGGACCACAACTAGCACAGCTGCCGGCGACGTGAATGGTTGCGTCACTGTGGATGCCGGGGTTGGCGCAACCGTCGGCGCAGATGCATCCTTCTTCGGTCTTTTCGATAAGTCGGGAACCTTGTCGCTGTTCAATAAGGACTGGGAATTATACTCAGTATGTATTCAATGCCTGTTCTTTGATTGACGTTACTTATAACATTATCAGAAATGCTTTGCTAATTCCGCTGGTGTCGCTCGCCGCCGCTCCGTAGAACGGCGTGGGTTGTCATGCCCCTCTGCCCCTGCTTCCACCCTCGTCGAGCTTGCTTAGATCGACTGTTATCTTGATTTCCATAAGATATCGTGTAAGCCTTGTTTTGACATGGGGTTCAATGTATTTGCATGTATCGATGGTTACTGGTGTCGCACCTTGAGGCAGCTGAGCACATACTGAAAATTGCAATCTAATATAAGATATTAGTGCCAGTTCAGGTTCAAGACATCGGAAATAAACCAGGTGCGCCTCACATCCAATCCGAATGACGTTTAACGTTGTACAAGGTTCAATCAATCATCGTTTCGTCTGAGGTTCCGGAAGGATGAGTCAGGACAAACCATTCACGAAGTACGAGTTGAGTGCGAGGGAAATGCCCACTATATCACTGATAGGGGTACCCACCCGCGCTGGCAGCGGACGCGTTGTGGACAGGTGGACTGGCAGGTAGCGATGGTCTCTTGCCAAGACTCTTAGGTGTCATCCCACAAAAGAATAGAAACCGCGGAATCGGTTTGGTCAAATCTTATCAGCAAAACGGCGCCAATAGAGATTGGGCGATTATGTCTAACCCAAGGCACTCGTGAGATCTCCAACCATATACCGCATATGCCGGACCAAGATTGTGTTTTTGAGCTCTTATTCCGACGTCCCATTTATAATCTAGAGACGCAAAATTAGCATTTGGGTTGTGTCTTGGGATGGAACTATATTCCCATCCATTAGTTGTACATGTAACCTTGTGGGATTATCATTTTAGGTTGGAGAATCCAGGAACACCTTATCACGAGGGTCAAATCCTGCCGGTACATCGGTCAAACCTCCCGCCGCTATGCCAGGTGACAATGTTCTCATTCCGTACCAAGAAGATCTCGAAGGAAGAGCTCGCATCGAGCCGGAAGGAAACATTGGAGGGAAGAGAGCTCGGGAAACAAGGGATCGAGCCATGAAGGAGGAGCAAGAAGGAACTCTGGACGGGGAGCGGTAGGGAGTGGCAGAGGTACCGAGATAAGTCGAGCAAAGGTGGAGTTTTGTAAACGGTGAAACAGGCAGTGCCAGTTCTTGATGTTCATCAATCCTAATCCGAGGTGGCAGTTCTTGCTAAGATCACGTCTAGATTCGGAAAGAAGTGGAAAGGGAATCGCTGGTTGCATCCTTCTCTCTGAGCCAGCATCAATCGGATTGCTTCTCGAGTTGCATACTTTTGATGCACCCACACTCCAACATGAAAAGCCATTCAGTCTATGGCTATCTAACAAAAGAAAATGTATATTCATGATCTCAGAACTAGGAAAGGAATGATATAAAGGGACGTACTTGCTGGAGGTGGGAATTCTTACACCACATGCGGTGATCGTGGAATCCGAAGAGATGGACTCATCTGCACAGTGCGACCCGTGTATGGAAGAGAATACTTATTTGACCTACCGCCGCGATGATAGCTCTATGCGTAGAACTTGAAAGCGAATCTCACTGAATCACTTTGTTTCCGGGCGAAATGATAGCAATCGGCAGTTATGCTTTACCTATGGTAGAATGACCGCGAGTTTTTCGATGAGAAACGCGTGTGAAGTAGAGTGTCGCCATCAGCATGAAAGTTGAAACTCTTCTCAGCTAGACTGTGATCGGAGCGACTAAGAAGGCATCTTCTTGATCAACACGAGAAGAAGAATACATCATGGCCACGTTCCATTCCATTGACGAGCAAAACGCAAGCATAAAACGAAGGGATGGTGTGAATCTATGGCCTCGTACGTTGTGTGCTGTTAATATTATGCGTTACGACTGCTACTATGCCGTGACATTTCAATACATACAAAAATATAGCTAGAATGGGAGTTTCCTGATAACTGACGTGATTCTGTTCAGGTCTATTCAGTAACCAGTTTAAATTTGCCGCCGCAGCGGCGGCCACGCGGGTGCACGTGGGGCTTGGCGTCAGATCCTGATTATGGCCGAAGGCGGAAAAGCCGGAAGGGCCGGAGAGAAGTCAGGGTTAGACATGTGACCACGATGCGATTGCGATCCTGTCTTGTCCTCTTCGCTCCCAGATCTTCAACACATATTGCTCTATATGCCAAATGAAACCCATGGAGACAGTTTAAAAGACCGATGGAGCCTAAAAGACCCCAACCGCACTTGACTCCACTCCTGACTAACATAACCCAGTAATGAGCTTTACCCCCATCGACGAGATACCAAAGGTATATTCAGACAAAGATAGGCTTGGTTCAAGTTACTTAGACAGATGCTTAGATTCGCGAGGTGCTCCGTGATACCTTCCGGAAAGGAGTGACGAGGCCTCTAGCATGGCGCAAACATCAACTTCTCCAGCTCGCAAGATTGGTCCAGGAGAATGCAGATGCCTTCGCGGAGGCACTCGCAGCTGACCTCGGCAAGCCTCGGTTAGAAGCTTTCCTGGGGGAGATTGGTGTTATCCTTGACAGAGCGTTAATATGTGCTGGGAAGCTAGAAGAGTGGACGAAACCAACACAAGTCGAAGTTCCCGATTGGCAGAAATCATGGAACCCAACCATCTACAAAAGATCCAAAGGCACAGTTCTCATAATTTCGTATGTGGTTTATCGGCTTTCCTTGAGTCGATTGAATTCATATTTGTCAGCCCATGGAATTACCCCATGACCTTGAGTTTGCAACCTTTCTATGGTGCCATCTCAGCCGGCTGTTGTGCTGTCATCAAAGTCTCAGAGATGGCGCCAAACTATGGGGAACTGCTCGCACGACTGCTCCCCCGTTATCTGGATCAATCCGCGTACCGTGTGGTCTTGGGAGGAATCCCTGAGGCTACGAAACTTCTGGAACTTCAATGTGCGAATCGATCTTTGTCTGAATTTAAATTCATACTCTGACGTCGAGAGATTTTCTTAACAGGGGACCACAGTGAGTTTATTTTTCACGCACTTCGAGCAGTTATCCGATACTTTTTAGTCTTTTACACCGGAAACGGACGAGTCGCCAGAATTATAGCAACTGCAGCTGCTAAGCACCTGACTCCTCTTACGCTTGAACTCGGTGGAAAGTCGCCTGTCATAGTTGATGGAACTTTTGACATCGCTCTTGCGGCTAAACGCATGCTATGGGCAAAGATCACGAACGCTGGTCAGGTATGTCACTCTCAACTAGCGCCTTCTCGAACATGTTTAATTTACTATACCTCTTACCAGATATGCGTTGCCCCAGACTTCGTCTTGGTGCTTCGAGAGAAGCAAGAGGAACTCGCCGCGGCTCTGAAGGTGGCGTATGACTCGTTCTATCCCGAGGGTGCTCTCAACTCCTCCTCAATGGGCCGGATCGTATCCGATGCACATCACAAGCGCCTGAAAGGACTTTTGGCGAGGACGTCAGGTGAGATCGTCTTTGGTGGGCGTACCGATGAGAAGAGGGGATTTGAGCCGACGATCGTGAAAAATGTGTCGGAGGGCGATTCGCTTCTGGAAGAGTGCGAGCTTTCTGTTCTGCTCAACTAGGATTTTCATTGTTCACATGCGCACTCACAGGGAAATATTCGGTCCGATACTCCCTTTGGTGCCTATCGATAGTGTCGAAGATGCTATTGAATTCATTAGTGCTCGGTTCGTTTGATCATAATGACTGAGCCTACCATTAGTCACACATAACCCTATTTGTAGTAACCATCCCTTGGTTTTATACGCGTTTACGGAGGATGAAAAAAACAAACGCGCTCGTAAGTTGTAGATGTGCCTTGCGTCTTCGTGATTTCAAGCAACTCCTTCAGTGATCGAGAGAACTACGAGCGGTAATCTCGTGTTCAATGACGCATTCCAGCAGCTTTCTGGTCTGTTTCACTTCATTTCTTATCTCATCGATCTGCTTATCAGTATGAACTAGTCAATGAACTGCCATTCGGAGGTGTCGGTGAATCTGGATGTAAGTTTGATGCAGACTCGCAACCTTACAGGACACTTGACCAGATTTTCTCAGTCGGACGCCAGGTTTTGAAATATAGTTTTGAAAACTTTGTCTATGATCGTGCTTGTATCGACATTCCAAGATCGTACGTTATTTCAGCGTCTATTTCTCGCAACAAGTCCTAATGCAACCTGTTCGCAGTGCGGAACCTGACCTTGCAGTACGATACCCTCCGTACACTGATGATAAGGTCTCCTTCTTCACGTCTACTCCCCTCAACGCCAATATCCCTGAGTCTCCCTATGTCGACGATAACGGCCATGCTTATTAAGATCACATATAAGGGTTACCGTTTCGCTTATTTTTACCATTGGGGTACTCCATTTGTATAGGCTTTATTGTTTCCGTGTGGTCCGACTCGGACATCTGTATAAATAGTGGACAGCGTAGCCTAACCGAATCTCTCTGAAATTTGATATTGTGGCGTTCTATGTACTACTCATTTTCATTGATCGTCAGATCCATACACGTCAAGGACGTTGAATTCATTCAAACCACCAAAAATTACATCGATTCACCAAGTAAGTGTCAATTATACCCATATTGATGAAAAAGTACCAACGAAGCCCAATGCTTCATGTCTATTTCCATGACAGCGAGAATGGAGACAGCATGACGGCTAATTTCCCCCCGAAGCCAAAGACAGGAAATGCTCCTCCAAGTCTTGCTTCTAGCACCGCATTGTCGTGTACCGGATCCTTCGGATTCTTAAAAGCATCTTCTGAGCGCACCTGTGAATCACCCTCCTCAGCGATGTCATGGGGACCTTTTGTCGCATTATCCTTCTCTTCCATTCGCTGTTGTAACTTTGCCAACGCTTCTGCATACGAGGCCGCCAGGTTAGTCGCGTCAGATTGAATGTTCTTGATCTCTTCCTGCAGCTTGACTCGGTCCTCTGCTAGCTCCTTCCGCGTCTCTTCATCTCTCATTCGACTCGCCTCATTCATCTCATTTACCAGCGTAAGCATTTCCTTCCGATGCTGCGCGATTAGCTCTGTGAGTTCGCGATTGAGCTCCTTTCCCGCTAATGTTTCCGTTATGTCCATGCCTGTCTCGAGTTCGCATTGGATCTGGAGTGGCTGCGGAGTTTGTCCTAAGAAAGAGCGAAGGACAGTCTGAGCGGAGTGTAGTGTACTAGGATTGTGGCGGATGAGCCTCGCGCCCTTGTCAAGAATCGGCTTAAAGAACGCCTCCTTGGAGGCAAGCTCTCTCTCCCTAGCTTCTCCGACTTGTGTATTGACACCTTCCCAGAAATTCGTGACAATGGCTACGTTCCTCAACGACTTTTCCCCACAAAGATTTCGAAACATTCTGAAGTTTCGCGACGATATACCTCCCATTCGGTTATCGAGGATTCGATGCATGTAGATGACGCCGGTCAGAACTCGACCATGCTTATACCTCCAAACAATATTGGTTTCGTAATATGACGGCACGAAATGCGAGAAAGCTCACTCAAATGACAAGTAGGCCGAGATCATCGTTAACACATCCGTATCCTTTATGGAGGTGTCGTCGAATCCCGGTGTATCAATCAAAGTAACGCGATGACCATCCAAATCGAATGGTAGTGACGTTTGCACGGTGGTCGTACAAGACTCCAGACTATCACCCACTGGGAAGTTCGATCCGCTCAATAAGTTAATGAACTGTTGAGGTCTCCTTAGCCGGTCAAACACGTAGGATAGGTTATAGAATGATATTACCGTTGATTTTCCGGTTCCCGTTGGGCCCATCACGCTGAACGTAGAATGGATCGTCAGTTAGATAGTGCGGTGACGAAGACATGGATTTACGCAATTGTAGTTTCTTTTGGCTCGCTTTCTGCCTGTATGGCGGCTTAGTGAGCAGTATATACCTCCAAGAGGAAGGGACGAACCATGAAAAAGGGTCCTCAACTTTCAAAATTAAGAATACAAGGTCGAACTTCCCGCTACTGCGTAGTGGCCTGCATAGCTCTGCCAGTCGAATCCACAAAGTCGCCATGTATTGACATGTGACTAGCTTTGTCATAACATAGAGTTTTCCACGGTTTCCGAGGAGCCTGAGAAAGACTCAGATGTAAGTATCATAGTACCTCTTTCAGCCAGGATTTCAAACACTTGTGTTCTTGGGCACATGGTTTAGACGTCTGCTCTACCCTGTGCTGCACTTATCTGTTCGGTGCATTGGGGAAATCTTGGGAAACTTAATTCTCACGTTAAGCTGCTGTTCCAACGTTCACGAATCACCGTCTCTTGTGGTTAACATCATTGTTACATGAGCAGTTGATGCTGTGAGGTTTTCTTCACCGTTTTCCTTGGTTTCGCGTCGTGAACGTGCATACTTGATAGGCTATTCGGAAGTCAATGTCCAACCGTTCATTTCGTCACGTCCAGCTGAGAGCTCTAAATACTATGCACTTGCTAAGCGCTAAGTACTTATGCATAGATCTCTTGATCACATTTCAGTCTACGTCATACATCGGCCGGAGATTGCCGGCTGCATGGTTTCTCGCCAAATGCACCACTGTAAGTAACTAAAGGGTGATAATGAACAAAGAAAGGAAACGTCTCATGATTGCTTTAGATCATCGATTATCCAGAATCATGTAGCTAATCAGCTCGTGAGAGATCAGACAGTTGAACCTGCTTTGGGCAGTCAGAACAAGTGATAATGTCAGAGGGATCACTAATGCAGTATGAGCTTACCGCAACTTAAGTATGATGAAATGTCATTTACATATGGTATTTGGTCGGCCGAATATTCCACGCATTATTGGAGTAGACACTGCAATGGGTGTATGCGTTGGGCTTGTAACTAATTTTATCCTTTATACCCAAACGACGAAGCGACTCGCGAACTCGTTTAACATCCTGAATGTCTGTGTAATCCTTAGTAAAGACACAGATAAGGTGCCTTCCCTCATCGCTGGACTCATTGAATGGCGACACCCTAGCCTCCATACCTAATGTTCCGGCATGAGTAGAGCGGGCGATTCGAGACCACAGGGCATCGACGTCATCCCTCTCAGCGAATATTAACCATTTACCCACGAGTACTTTGTATCGACGTGCCAGAAGGTCAAGCTCAGTGGCAGATGCACGCTGATTAGCGCACAAATTGTCCCAAGCAGATATAAGGCCTTCAACATCGTCAGATCTATCATCCAGACTGGTTTTGGAATTCAGTACACAGATCCATGCATATTCAGAGAGTCGAGTGGTGGAAGGGGACCAAGCATTCAAGAAGTTCTGAAGCGAGATATGCTCCTGAGGTGAAAAAGTCATCCAAGGAAGGGAGGTCTCTAGATCAAGAATTTGCTCTGCTCGGATGTTCGAATCTGAGTGAAAGGCGTCCTCACTGAGAACAACATGAGGAACATAGTAACATGAGCACAATAGATCTAAAAATGAAAGGCGAAACTCACAATTTTGATTTCGTCATCGAGAATAATTTATCGGCACGATTTGTAAAGAACCCCCTGAAACTATGATATTTCTCCGGTAAATCATCCCAATCCGTCTCCAAAAGTAAATCAGCAAACTCGACGATTGACATGTTAGGGCGAATAGCGTGCGGATCCAGCTCTGTCACACGAGGTATTGTCCCAGACGTTTCAAACGCCTCTCGTGTTCTTTTAATGATCTCAAGTTGATCCAACTCAGATGACCCTAGTATAATGTATCCGTATAAGCCATTTAGGCCACAGTGGCGTATCGCTTCACACGGTGGGCAGTGGACACGGAGATTGGAGGGATGATTATTCGAAGCATCTCCATCCTTGTGATCAACCTTCATTCCTCGGCCTGTGTCATCGGGAGAAGTATACCCACAAGAAGAGCAGGTATTGTTGTCGCGTGTTAAGATGTCAGCCCTAAGCTGCCGCCATTCTGATGAGGAGACAGCAAGGGTGCGGTTGCCCCAGGTGCGACTGACATCGAGATGAACAATCCGGCGAGGAGGCGCATCGGTAGAGGTCTTGTTAAGATTGTCGTTCGGGTGAGAAGCGGCCATATTTCCGCGAACCAATGTCTTTCACTGTGTTGTGATAATGAGACGGGGCCTCAAATGATGGACGTCGTAAAGAAGGATGATGACATAAGGTTCAAAGCACGATGCGGTATAAGTAGTGGAAGAGGAATGAAGTTTGATAAAGTTCTGTCCTGTTCTGATGATCTGATCCCCAATCGCCCTCCAAGGTATGGAGAAAGGGAAGAAGGCCAAACTTGATGCCCTATATGCTCCTATTCTAAGTACCACTTGCCGTCAGGAAGCCTCTTCAACAATTTATGGTTGAATGACTAAATTCAAGGCACGAGAAACGACGCATCAACGACCTTCTCGACCACTTCGGGAATCGCATATCTACATACGTTCTTTGGGAGAATACGAGGAGGAACACGTGTGATGACGTTGGCGTGCAGATAACATACGTTTTTCCTGATTTGAATCGAGAGGCCCTTAAAATAGTCGCGAAACATGTTCCGAGAAATGACACGGATAAGTTACAGATTGTGTCAAGAGTCCAAAATCACAATTAGCTGAAATTCGGGCGCGGATTCTAATAATATGTGGTAAGTCATCGGAACGAAAACAGTTAAGACGTACCCACTAGCATTCGTCTGACATCCTCTCCTGACTCGACAAAATTTGAGGAAGCAAAATTTGGTTTCCTAAGCCAAAATAATTGTCACTGAGAAGATCACTTAAGAGAGAAGGGCGGTGCGAACCTTTGCCAGAGCATCAATCATCGTCTTCCACCTTCGGTCTACTCTTTGCGCGGCGTTTCCTCACTTCAACTTCAACTTCTGCGTCTGATTCTTGGTCCTCCTTTACTGCCACTATCTCCACTAACACTTGCGTGACCAGGCGCCCTGTACCGCCCACCAGCACTCCTACTATGCACGCGACTCCACAGAAGACATAAACCGGATAGAAAGCATCAAGAAGATATAGCGCAACCGAACGAGGCCAGCGTATAAAGATATCGGCAACAATTTCGAGGAGAACGATGAGAGGCGCGAACAGATACAGAATTATTGGCAGAGGCGAGAAAAAGCCGATCGAGCGGGTTACAAATGAGATACAGAATTTAGCGAAGGAGGCAACGGCTGAGGCTATAGAGATGGCTACTGAGACTCCAGAAGCAATGTATGGGACTATGCGCTCCAGCGGGGGAGACGCACTTGTCGCCGTCGTCGCCATGAAGGACGCGTAAAGACAACAGGTTTTGACCCTCGCTGTCAACTCAGTACCGGCCCGCGATTGCGCGAATCATGTGATCCACATTTCACGTCTCGTGATCGTTTGTCAAGAGCGTGCCCGGCTCATACGAACTGGTCAACCAGAAATCCTGAGCAGCAACCATAGCAAATCATTTTTGACCATAATTTCTACTTATAATGGAGTCGTCTCACTGGAAAAAGGGATGTCCAACCAATAAAGGCCCATGGGGTAAAACGTATACTCAGACTATACAGCACAGATACTTCAAGCTCCTACTAGTAGTAGATATACAGTGAGTGTTTCAATGAGTTCATTCTCTTTGCACCCCAAGCAAAACACTTATTGATCTGAGCCTGATACTAGAGCCCTAATGTTTCGCTCGAAGGTCGGCATGTCTTCTTCAACAACAGTCAATCTAGCTTCCTTGCTCAGCCGCGGGAAATACCGCTTCATCATTGCGAGTACCGTTCGTTAAGCATCGTAACACGTCTAAGCATGACAATTCTGACATCCCGTCTCCCATATATAGCGGTGAAATCGCCGAGTTTTTGATCAATGGAAGACTGGCATGAATCCGAACGAAGAGTACCAATATGGTCGTCGATGTAAATGGAGATACACCTGAGCGAGGCTGGAACTGCTCCGCGCCCCAGAAGTTTGAAGACCGTATCAATGTGGTGCTGTTCCGCGACGATAAAAGTCAAGCAGCGTAAGCATCTCATAGACCATAATTTGATCGAGTCGACAAAGGAACCATTGCGGGCCCTGGGGTGGAACCACACTAACGACTTTATACTCCCCTCCACTAGCTTTATAATATCATTCAAGCCATCAGGATCAGACCAGCCGCGAATTGTGACAACCTTGACGCACGACAGATCGAAAGGGCTGTAGGGACCGAGGAGAAAGTCCCGGAATCGCGGTGTATCATTACATCCAATCTCAAGCACCTTGAGCTTGACAGGTTTCTCTCTCAGCAACGGTCTCGGGGGATCACTTGGGTACTGGTGGGGGCACCACGAGCCGCTGATGACAGAGTAGATGGATTCCCCTCCAACATAGAGCCTTTTCAGAGTTGGTGCTACTGCCGCGAACGCGTTAGGCGGGATCGTACACGCACATCGGTCCGTGATTGAATACGAAGCGTATGAAGATGTGGCAAACGGAAGAGTGCAGCGAGGGGCTCGGAAATCGCCGTCGGAAGGATGTTCCAGCCTTCTAGTGTCCCAACGGAGAAGGCGAGTGACAGGACACGAAGGTTTTTGCTTTCCGCGAGGCGTGCTAAAAGTGCCGAGAAAGTATTTTCTTTGATCGCCCAGGTTAATCCGTTCAGCCATAACTCCTCGATACACGAGATATACTGGGGATTTGGGATAAGAAACGCGTAAAAAAGTTTCCACCGTTTTTGGGTCGCACTGAGTTTGGAATCGTCGTATGGGTAGTCTGGGCTGGTGGTGAGGCCTGACGAGTAAACAGCTCGATCAAATGTAATGATAGTGAATAGTGCCTTTCGGCTGGGGAGAAGAAATGCATGAGAAACTTGGCAACATCGAAGGAGAGTTTCTATATCGCAACGCAGATGATAAACGACATCGTCAATGATATCAGCTGGTAGCTGCGGCTGGATCATGACGACACCAAAATATGGAAGGTCACAGTGTCCTCTGCGGGTACTTATTGTGACTAGAATGTGGCCTCGAGGTATTTATAACGCGGCCATTGCCGCTTCATTCCTGTCAGAATTAGACCCAGCGCCGTTCCAAGGTCAAAGTCCGAATTTATTGGATAGGACCTACAAGACGTCACAACTCCAAAACCATAACGCATCCAAAGCTCGAGCACAAGACAATCCTACCAACCTCCTCATCATAATCCAACGCCGTCCAATTATTCAACCCGTTCGTGAAAACAGCCGTACTCCGCATGCCTGCTACATCAACGCCAACATCACCCTGCTTCCATTCGGCTCCATCTCGAGCTAGGGGGCCCGGAAACGCGGCCATCATGAGACTTTCGTTCCCACTAACGGGATAGATCGCCTGAAGCGGATATCCCTCGTCGCCAGCCCATGCGAGGCCCACCGCTGCGCGGTCTTGGGGTTGGATCCACGCGGCGGTGCCACACGGTCCCAATACGACGTTTCGACATCGTAGGGAACCACGCACGACAGGCACTTTGGCAACCAGGGAAGGAGGGAAGATATACGGAGATGGATGAATCTTTTCGTCAGTGGCGATGTTAGGGTTTGGCAGGAGAGTGTAATGGTCTAAAGAGTGTAGATCGGATGACCAGGGATCATCACTTTCGCCACGGAGCAGAATTGAGAGGCTAGGACCTGTCCGTGTCGGGGTCACACAAACTCCATCGATCCAGCCAAAAGAGTGCTGAGCAATAGGGGGGTATGTGAGAGGTGTCTCTTGGAGCTCAGGGTAGGGGAACAGATGAATGGAACAAGCGCGAACTACGAGGATGCTCTGGTATGCAAAAACAACTTGGATAATCCTATTGGGCTGTAACGTCGTTGAGAATGGGGAACGAAATTCCAAGAAAGATACTGACCTGCCAAACCCCCGCTTCGCTATCCGGTTGCTTAAGGATCGCTGAGGACCGTACTCTCCAATTCCAAACTACAGTCTGGGCAATTTCGTCGCTCACAGCAAGAAGATCGCCCTCGAGCTTTGTGGGTTTCATATTAGAAGAAATAGAGAAAGTCGTCTGAAGCGAGAATGCTCCGTTCTCGTCACCTCGTAACGAAAGAAGGTGCACAGTATGTTCTCTGGATAGAGACTCAGAAAGAATGTTAATCTCTCTGTTTATGCGACGGACCCGTCATTCGACACAGATAACGCCAGAGTCGCGTCAGACCCTGGATCCGTATTCAAAGCCATACCATTAAACAACGCGCCTCTAGGGGACCACTCGCACGCTTTTCGTGTCTCATTTGCATCAGATGTCAGGTCCCAGATGGTCAACACATCCCAGATGCCTTTCGACAGAGTTAGAATCCAATCGCCACAACGGCCCGGGAGGAATTTCACATCAGAGACTGGGACATTAGAGGTAGAGGCGATATACAGAGTCCTACGAGGGCTGAGATGGCCAGATAACCATCGTGAAGCGAGACGGAAGGCGTGACAGGTACGTTGCTCGAGTTCTGGGACTGACATTGACGCTAACGACTGATTAGAGAAAGGATATCCTTGATCGAGTATGTATTTATGACAAGCGTTCGTCCATACTATTCGCAGTGTTGAAATCTCCCAAAGTCGCTTGCAAGTCTGTATATAGGTGCCGGTGTCGTTTGAGTTTGAGTTAGACTTCGAACTAAACGATGGTGTACTTGCCTTACGGATAGAGATGATATCTGGAGGCTTGAGAAATAAAAATATGTATATAAGAACATCTTCATCGAGGGTGTGAAGCCAGGTCATCCAGTCTGCGGGGGTGATGATGAATGTTAAATGAAGGTTGCAGACCAGGGCGTGCAGGTTATTATGTCAGACGGATGATCACAAAAAAAAGAACTATAAAAGTCCCTACAAATTTCAATGGACCACTTATGTCTGAGAACATGTCCGAGCTGTCTACATAATCAATCCAGCACTATGCTCACTAATTTATATATGTTCTCTGTGTGAGCAGAAGCCAACACTGAAAGGTATGATGTCATTCGTATCTGCTAAGTACATATTTATTTCGATTTATTATGCTCCCACTTCCCACGATCCAGCTTTCCGAAAACGACCGTCGGCATTTTCTCAACAGGTCTCCTCATCGTACACGTCCGCGACCGCCCCAAAAATGAGTTCTAGCATCTCTTCATTTTTCTCTTCTCTTTTCCCCGTCATTCAATGTGAAGGAGAGGAGCCTGAGAAGGAGCCGAAGGCTGAGGCTGAGGAGGAAGAGGCTGAGGAGCCGGAAGATGTGTGTCCTTGATTGTGCGTTTATTGTGCTCGAACTCATTGGCCGAATTTGCAGCTCCACCCTCAAATTCGCGAAGAGGCCCAGCGGTCTGCTAAGTGCGCTAAGCTCACGAAGCACTTCGAGCACTGTCAGGAGAAAGTGTCGAGCGGACAGGGATTTAAGGGCGAGGACTGTGTTGAGGAACTGTACGTCCCCTACAACTCTGTTTTTACGTGTTCACTGGTGTACTGACTTGAAATAATACGCGCAGATGTACGTTCTTATCTTCGTTTACAGTTATTGAGTTATTGACGTCACGTCTGCCGCATCGAATTTCCAGTCCAGTGCGTATTTTGCTCACTTTCTGGTTTCTTCTTGTCACTGACCGGAATTGTCACGACAGTATGATGCATTGCGTGGACGTACGTTTGTCGTCTCGGGCATATCACAAGTTTCTAACAATACTCGCTACAGGAAGCCGCAGCACCAAAACTTTTCAGCAAGCTCCGTTAATAGATCACGGGCTGTCGATGAGGTGGTTTGGTAAGTTCTCGTCTTTCTTCAAGGACCCTTCGCGCCCTGACATCCTCGGCCAGGGGTATCAGTTACAGGCCCTTTGAAGGCGACTGCTCTTGTGTCTGGACAAATAGAAATATTTTATCTTTCATATGCATTCCTTCGCTCGCCGATATTATCAGCAACAGGGACGAGAATCTTTGAGCCGTTACTCGCCCGCGTGGACACCGTCTTCAACTTTGACCCTTCAATCTACTCGAATTCATCCATTATTCTTATGGGAGAGCATACAAGCAACATTTGTATACATGAGCATCCATATGGTTACAACATTATCATTATCTCATGACGCACAATTCTAATACCTCACCAGTGCAGACGATGGGTAGGGCACTGGTATCCGTCTGGGTTCTTGTAAAGGTATAGCTGGTGATAATCTTCAGCATCCCACCATTGCCCCGCAGGCACAATCTGCGTGACAATCTTCTTCCCCAGAGGAGTGAAGTGTTTCGCCTGGACCTCTTCAGTGACATGCTTGGCAATAGCCTCCTGCTCGGAATCGTGAGTGAAAATGGCCGAGCGGTATTCTTCGTAGACCGTTAGACGAGACATTTATCTTGAGATAGAATACTACTCACGAGTACCGATGTCTCCTCCCTGCCTGTTCACAGTAGTAGGGTCGTGGGTACGGTAGAAAAATTCTAAGCAGCGCATCGAATTTTGGTCAGCATCTCATGCCGAACAAGCATAGTTTTTCTCACCGACAAGATCAGCGTAAGAAACGATAGTAGGATCAAACTCAATCTTCACAGACTCCGCATGGTCCGTCGTTCCGCTGCACACAAGCTTATAATTCGGGTTCGTCGCATCAGCTTTTCCTCCAGTGTAGCCGACGGTCGTCTTGATGATCCCCTTTCTCTCCGACGGAGGATAGTGCTTCAGGAATATGTGTTCCGTTCCCCAGAAACATCCCGAGGCGAAGGTCGCGATTTGAGTATTCAGGGCCGCTGGAAGGTCGTTCGTCGCGGTCAGTTGTTTGCTGGACTGGGACGAAATGCATACTGGTCGACATTTGGGCAACGTAGCGAGATGCGTCGAACTTGGAAGCAAATGGAAGAAGAGCTGCAAGGCGACTTAGCATCAAATAAGGACGTGGTGGGAGTGGATCGCGTCATGCATGATGAAAGGATAAGCAAGTCATGATGCAGATAAGATAAGATGATGTTCATCCTGAGCGATGCAACTCACATAGTAACTTTGATGTAACTTAACTTGACAGTAAGTAAAGCAGCTCACACGTTTTACTTACCGGTAACTTACGCTTGATGCATGTCAATTTCTTCGCAGGTTGTCTCCAGCTTTAAGTTTAATTTTCTACGACCGACCCTACTTGATGCTGCTCCCCGAAGCCCAGCGCCCCCACTGGTCATACCTAATGTAATTCTGTCTTCTGTCACTGGTGGCCAATATGTCCACCATGCCAGACTGTTATATTGTCATATTGCCGGAATTCTGAAGCCAAATCATATCCGTAACTGCGATAGGAAGCGCCCAATACTGTACATGGAGCTTGGGGATCCGCAGAAGCGTCTTCGGAGCGCGGCAATAAGCTTGAACATGCTGGAAACACGAGCATCACCGCAGTTAATTACCGGCTTCTGGCGCCTATCATCTGAGTCTGGCGTAAGTATGCTGCGAGCTGCCTGTCATTCACTCTCTTACATCCCCCAATGACTGCAGACACTATTCACCAGAAAATTTTAACTAATCGCCCAGCAAATATTCCCTTACATACTTTTTCTCGCCGACATGCGGGGATGGCGGTCGGAGGACTCGCTACACGCCTCGACAAAGGCGCCTTTGTAGGTTTCTCTGTGCAGCACGATTCCAGAGGTCGAGCAGGGCTTTTAGCTCTGGCGACTGTCGAGGAAGTCCTACTCGTTTCTGTAGACAAGCCATCCGAGCTCCTCACTCATGACAAGCCTTTCGAAGACCTCCTTCGCGGAGATTCGTACACCTTGGTTGGGTTCGATATGGGGCGCTTAGTCGTTCGGATCGCGGATGACCTTAAACTACGTGTTCGAGGTATTGACCTTTCTACCGCTTTTCGAGCCAACACCTGGGGCCCTCCATTGCCTTCAGACGTCGTGAAATCCAGATTGTTTCAAGGAGTCAACCCTGCTCTGGTCGATGGCATGTGGATAGATGAACAAGGTCCACGAGAAGTGTGTCTTCGCGCTTGGCTGGCTGTATGGTATGTACATTTTCCAATGACAGTCAACATCGTTCTAAGAGAAATGTAAGTGTTGCCGAAAATAATGCACTGGCTCTCCAAAGCGTAGTGAGGCTTGACACAGCAATCTTATCCTCACAGGTAAGACTCACTGCCAGTAATTGATTATCAACTTTAGTTGTACATTTCTGGACCTCTTGTCCTTTACAGGAGGTTAAGTTCTTGGCTGAGCTAGTCAGGCAAGCACACGTTTTGGACGGAAAGAAACCTAAAGAAACACCTGGCGAATTCACCGGATCTCGGCTTTCGGACACAACGTTAACACTGCAAAATGCGCGATACAAGACGAGGGTCCGGAGAGGTAACCAGGTAAAAGCTCTTTCACGTCGCAGACAACACTTTTGACCTTTATCGTGACCTAGACGGTAATCATGACGAATGAAAAAGGTCAAGAATTCTTCGGTGAAGCACGTGGATGCAAAGGACGAACTACCGACGTTCATTTCACCGGCCAGGCACTGTCAGGAAAACTGGAAAAAGTCCGCGTCTTTGGGCCATCGCCACTAACAAATACTGAGAAAGCGAGAAATGAATTAGTTCTTCGAGTACTGCAAGGTCTCGAATTTCTTCAAACCTCTTTTTTCATTCGAATGCTATGGTTTCCGACCAAGAAAACGCAGGCCTTGATCACGCCAGATACAGTTTCGCTGCCGATAATCCACTTCGAAGGACTGAATCCTTCCCAAGAAGCAGTTGCATCGAAGATGGTCTCCGATTGCCGTTTAGTAATCGCACACGGTATATTTCCCTACCAAAAGAGCCCAGAGCCTCTATCAACGAGTCTTAACAGGTCCACCTGGTACAGGGAAGACGACCACTATCGCTGCTGCTGTTTCCATCTGGGAACAATGGAGACTGCCGACCTGGATAATCGCTCATTCCAATGTAGCCGTCAAGAACATGGCTGAGACGCTTTTCAAGAAGGGGGTCGATTTCAAGATCTTGGTGTCAAAGGAGTTCCATTTCGAGTGGTACGTTACCAAATGGTGTATGCATGTTCGTTAGCCATTGATCGTCTTTCACGCCAGGCACGAGCATATCTATAAGAGAATAGATGAAAGAGTGCTCGTCTCTGATGAATTTCTGGCCATCAAAGACCACGTTGGGTTGTCGAGGCTTCTTGGTGGCTCGTGTATAATACTGTCAACGCTAGGAATGCTTTCGAATCCTACTTTGAATCGAATTGGTATGTTCAGGGTCGTACCTGTTGGCCGACTTGTGGTCGACGAAGCGTCTCAAATCAAGATTGAGGACTTTCTGGTGGGTAGTACATTCTCTCTCATCGTTTTCTTATGGTATCACCTAATCGACTTTAATACAGCACGTCCTTTATGGCTTTCGGGACTCATTGCAGAAACTCTGTTTTTTTGGGGATCCAAACCAACGTATGGACGGTCTCTTCTCAGCATTCTCCCAGTTAACGATTTATTTGCCGCTTCAGTCCCTCCCTATGGCAACGATCAAGTACCAGAAATTAGAACAATCTTTGACCTTGCTCATCTCAAAGAAATAGCTGGTTTTCTTGACACACAGTGTATGTTGTGATCACTCGCAATTCACCTTGTTCTCGGCTGACCTCTTTCGACCCTTCCAGATCGGATGCCTGTGCCACTTGGACATTTCATATCGAAATATGTTTACGACGGACGACTCAACTCTGAGCACGACATCCACGACGCATCCTGTGTGTCATTCGTCGATACCATAAACGGATCAGAAACTAAGCGTGGCTTCAGCTGGACGGTATGCCTCGTGTTCGGCTATGTTACTTAGGCTTATGTCCGCTTTTTTAGAATCAAGAAGAGATTCGGGCCGTGGTGAACATTGTCAAAACGTATTATCGGCACAGAAATTTCTGCATCATAACGCCTTACGATGCTCAGAGAGCGGCCATTGAGAGACAGCTGAAGGACGAGGATCTTCCCTGGGAACATGTATTCAACGTTGATAGCTTCCAGGGTGAGCATAAAACGACGGCTTTCAATCAACACTCAAACGCTCACGCTGAAATCTGTAGGTAACGAGACGGATTTCGTGATCGTGTCTGTCGTTCGATCTGGGATGAGCCCTGGTTTCCTGTCATCACGGAATCGCATGAACGTCCTCCTTACTCGGTGTAAACAAGGGCTTGTCGTCGTCACAAGCCGTTCATTCATTAAAGGAGGCGGCCGTGATACTCTTCTAGGGTACCTGGAACGTCATTGGATGCAGATCCAGGGCAATAGCACTTGGGTTGACTGGAGGACAATCTCTGAAGGTACTGCAGACCTGCCTGGCGCACCTGGCCCAAATCGTAACAGGCATGGCGTTCTATTTCAACACAACATTGGATCAGTGGTCGCTGCTAGTCGTGTTACGGCACCGCCTGCCGAGAGACCATTCGATGTCAGGTCTCTTTTTCAAAGGCGACCTATGTCAAGGCTCTATCCTCAAGCCCCGTCACATCCTGTACCCATGACAACGTCGGGCTCTTCCAGTGCTAGCAGTCCCCCACTCACACTAAGCTCTGAATTCATTGGTACCCCGTCATCTACAACGTCAGTTTGGTCTGGAGGAGGCCAGTGGATACCATCCCACGAAAGGCACTCTGCCTCTGGTTACGAGATGGCATCTCATGACTATAAAACTGAGTTTCCTGATTTGCCGTCAGCAGTCAGCGTTACAACGTCCGTGCACGAGCATTCCCTGCGGAACAAGGGTGCCCACTCGTCCAAGGGCATCAAAATACATACCTCGAAACCCATATCTGTCCATGAACCGGTGGTCAGAAGGCTACAGATATCGGATCAGCAGATCGCTCGAGCCCACACTCGGCGTCTGTCTCCAAAAACGGTTGAGAAGCAACCTAAGGTATTTTCGTCTAAGCAACGGAAAGTAAAATGACCGGGTCACAATTCAATGTCTTCATTATCGTGAAACACACTTGGCTGCATTCGACATTTATACATCTCACAAACATTCATTCAAATTCGCCGTAGATACTACCAGATCCACTAGTAGCTGTATCAGCATCCACGAATATTTCAATCTTCGGCCTCGTCACTTTTAAGACTAAGATGTATAATGCTTATAACGACCGACCGACTATCAAAGGTGGAATGGTTAAAATTATACTTGAGTGACAATGATATGAGGAAACGAAAATCGCAGCACCTTTTTCGGTTGTCAATAGGTGTTTGAGGTATCAGAGTGCATAATCAAATCCTTTGCCTTATCATTTCGAGGTCGGATATGACAGTCAAATGAGGAAGGTCGACTATGTGGTTATTAGGATA
>JAGGAR010008074.1:0-22069 GCA_017657315.1 Termitomyces sp. K1Ag
ATATGCATGGTGGGCGGGGCGGAGCCAATATACCGATAAGTACAACACCCAATCACCTTACCTCCCCTCACTTCCCATGTGCATGTCCATACATAAGTACCTCGTGCTGATAGCCAATAGGATCATAGGGCGTGCGTGGAGATAATATATGTAACGTTAAAAGCTTACCTGAATAACGTCTATGTAGCATGGACGGCAGACGGCAGACGGCAGATGTTTGTTCGTTTGTTCGTGCCTGGTGAGTCGTGATTGGGTGATTTGGTGAGTGGTGAGTCGATTGGGATGGGAGCGGTGTGAGAATCGGTAGGGAGGGAAAGAATGGAGAGATTAGGTTCACAGGTGAGATAGTATGTATAACTTCAAGATGAAAAGTTCAGTGATGAGTGGAGGGTATAAGAAAGAGAAGACGGCTCCTATATGAGCAAGCAAGGTATGGCTTAGAAGTACTTGAGATGGGAATGAATATCTTCGACTATATCGCTATGGAAAACTTGAAGCTCGTCTGAATGGACGGCAGACTCGTTTGTTTGTTTGTCCTTGACTGGTGATTGTTGACTGGTTACTGGTGGGAGAATCGGATTTGGTGGGCCGGCGGTCGGATGGGGAGGGGAGGGAAGGGGAGCATAAGATAGACGGCAGAGTCGTTTGTTCGTGCCTGGTGATTCGGTGACCGGTAGGAGAATCGGATTGGGTGGGCCGGCGGCCGGATGGGGAGGGGAGGGGAGGGGGAGGGATGGATAGGATGGGGAGGGAAGGGAAGGAGGGGAAGAGTTAGGATCAGAGGTGTGATAGCCAGAGTCGGAGTCGAATGGAAAACGTGTTGCGTTTGAACGTGGGTCGGAAGGAGTCGTGGCGTGTACAAAAATTCACGCTATCATCGAAATAAGAATTGAGATTAAAAGTTTAGCGACGGTGGAGGTTACTTATGAGAAAGAGAAGACAGCTCTTACCTTGTGGCTCAGAAGCATTCGCAATAGGACTAGCAAGAGGGAAGGGTGGAAGGATCAGGATCAGGATCACAGGTAGAGAGTCGGAGTTGGGGTCGGGTGGAAGGTGTGCTGTGCGTTGGGTCGGAAAGAGTCATGGCGTGTACAAAATTCACGCTTAACTAGAATTGAGATCAAAAGTTTAGCGACAGTGGAAGTTACTTATAAGAAAGAGAAGACAGCTCTCACCTTGTGGCTCAGAAGTACTCGCGATAGGTCTTCCTGCGACGTGGTAATCGTGACTAGTCTATCCACATCGCCATGAGATGCAGCGTCTACATAAGATAGACGGCAGCCACTCGTTTGTTCGTGGTGGGAGAATCGATGGGCCGGCGGTCGGATGGGGAGGGAGGTGTGAAGGGAAGGATTAGGATCAGAATCACGTGTGAGATAGTCAGAGTCGGGTGTAACTTGTAAGGTGTGTTGTGTGTGTTGTGTGTGGGTCGGAAGGAGTCGTGGCGTACAGAATTCACGCTCGACGAACTGACTAGAATTGAGATTAAAAGTTTAGCGACAGTGGAAGTTACTTATAAGAAAGAGAAGACGGCTCCCACCTTGTGGCTCAGAAGCATTCGCAATAGGACTAGGAAGGGTGGAAGGATCAGGATCAGGATCACAGGTAGAGTCGGAGTCGGGGTCGGGTGGAAGGTGTGCTGTGCGTTGGGTCGGAAAGAGTCATGGCGTGTACAAAATTCACGCTTAACTAGAATTGAGATCAAAAGTTTAGCGACAGTGGAAGTTACTTATAAGAAAGAGAAGACAGCTCTCACCTTGTGGCTCAGAAGTACTCGCGATAGGTCTTCCTTCGACGTGCTAATCGTCCACCTACATCGCCATGAAATACATTGTAGCGTCTACATAAGATAGACGGCAGACTCGTTTATTCGTGCCTGGTGATTCGGTGATTCAGTAACTGATGGGAGAATCGGAGCTGGTGTGCCGGCGGTCGGACGGGGAGGAAAGGGAGGGGAGGGACGGGGAGGGAAGGGATGAAGGGAAGAAAAGGATCAGGATCAGGAACACGTGTGAGATAGTCAGAGTCGGAGTCGGGTGCAAGGCGTGTTGTGTGTTTGAACGTGGGTCGGAATGAGTCGTGGCGTACAGAATTCACGCTCGACGAACTGACTAGGATTGAGATTAAAAGTTTAGCGGCAGTGGAGGTTACTTATACGAAAGAGTAGACAGCTCCCATTGTGGCTCAGAAGCATTCGCAATAGGTCTATCAAGAGGGAAGGGTGGAAGGATCAGGATCACGTCGGAAGGTGTGTTGTGTGTGTGAACGTGGGTCGGAAGGAGTCGTGGCGAGAATTCACGCTGTCGACGAACTAAGAATTGAGATTAAAAGTTTAGCGACAGTGGAGGTTACTTATAAGAAAGAGAAGACAGCTCTCACCTTGTGGCTCAGAAGCATCCGCAATAGGACTATCAAGAGGGAAGGGTGGAAGGATCAGGATCACGTGTGAGATAGTCAGAGTCAGAGTCGGGTGCAAGGTGTGTTGTGTGTGTGAACGTGGGTCGGAAGGAGTCGTGGCGTACAGAATTCACGCTGTCGGCGAACTAAGAATTGAGATTAAAAGTTTAGCGACAGTGGAGGTTACTTATAAGAAAGAGAAGACAGCTCTCACCTTGTGGCTCAGAAGCATCCGCAATAGGACTATCAAGAGGGAAGGGTGGAAGGATCAGGATCACGTGTGAGATAGTCAGAGTCAGAATCGGGTGCAAGGTGTGTTGTGTGTTGGAACGTGGGTCAGAAGGAGTCGTGGCGTACAGAATTCACGCTGTCGGCGAACTGAGAATTGAGATTAAAAGTTTAGCGACAGTGGAGGTTACTTATAAGAAAGAGAAGACAGCACCTTGTGGCTTCAGAAGTACTTGCGTAGGTCTTCCTTCAACGTGGTAATCATCTACCTGAATCGCCATGAACACGCGATAAGTAATTGTGATTGGACATTCTATACGCACGTGGAATATAACCATAAGTATTGAGTTCTCTGCACGCGGCGCACGCGGCTGTGCGGTGTACGTGGTCATTACTCTGAGAACGAGATCGAAGCGGAGCAGCCTTCTTCAAAACTTCCTTCTTGTCAAAGAACCTGCGCTGTTGAAAAAAAAGGCTAAACGCTACTTACCTATAGATGGAGGGTAGTGTAAAACCTGGACTATGAGATTCAAATGTAGACATGGTCTTGGCGCGGCGAGCGCTCGATGGTAGTACTGAGTGACCTATGTGATGCATCGCCTTGCGTGGCGTCGTCGGGTTGAACGTCTTCCTGGGAGACTATCTCCCGACGAGGTGGGTATATTCAAAACCTTGATTAACGAAACTAGCTTCCTACAGCATCCTCGAGGGAATGCTTCCCTGCTTCCTGCTTATTTCAATAGTTCGTCAGGGGACGGACAGGTATGTTCGGGTTCTGGGGGATTACATGTAATTCGTACGTACCAAAAGAAACTTGAACTTTTCAAACGTTCGAAATTAACAACCGTAATGGCCGCATCGCGTGGTAAAATTGTACTATGTCAGGAAGAATGATGGGAAAGCTTCGCCGTGGCCCGTGTTGAAGGAGTTCGGAACAGATCGTAGGAGGTCACCGGTCATTAATAGACGTTTAAATTGTTATCCAGTCTTACGAAGCTGAACTAGGCAAATAACGGACGGATCGGTCGTCCAACGGGCCTGGGTTATGGAAGAAAACGGTGCTAGCCCAGTAACATGCGAATGCGGGATATTTGCGCGCGATACCTCTTCGATGATTTGGGGGATGCAGAAGCCAATTTCATACATAAATTCAACCTGCCTTGTAAATGGTTAAGCGAAATACAAAGCCCCTGAAGTAAACTTCAAGCTTCAAGCCTCAGGAGGCTCTAACTCAGCCGTCAAAGAAACTTTTGTACTCGATAGACTAGGGATCGAGTGACTCTAGGAAGAGTCGACTTGGAGTAAGCAAGAGGTGCGCAAAGAGCAATTCGGCCGTCACGGTTATCGGATATACACGGCAAAACACATGACTCGATCACCTTCTTAAAAATAATATAATCGGATTTCATCATTCCCTTAAAGCTTCTCTGCACACCCCCTACTTTCCCACTTAACCCTCTCAAGATCGCAAAGCTGGTACCACGATGTCGGCGGAACCAGTGCCAGCCTCACCATCCTCATCCAACTCACCGGTCTCTACAAACTCGGATTCATTACCACGGACACCTCCAAACTTACACCAGAATACTATAGATCCCTCAGCCAGATGGCTTGTACAAAAGTTCGGAGGGACGAGTGTAGGCAAGTTCGCGGTTAAGATTGCAGAGGACATTGTTGCGTTCGTACCATTCGCGTGTCATTCGAGTCATAGGACCTTTTTATCTTATCAGCGCGTAGGAACTACATTGATCAACACAAAGTCGCCATCGTGTGTTCAGCGCGTTCTGGGACGACTAAAGCGCTAGGAACGACCAATCTCCTTCTACGGTCCGCGTCGCAAACCCTACAAAGAAAACGGAAGGGATCGCAGTCTGGGACGACGACTCCGGTGAGGGGGTTATTTGGCGCTGGAAGGGAAAGCAAGGAAAGAGACGGAAAGGATGAATCCCATTCGCCGCCGCAAAGCCCCCGAGGTCGTTCGACGCCAACTACTACTGCTTTTACAGGCCTCACTCCACTCGCTAATGCAAACGGTCACTCAGTCCCTGAATTCAACGCCACCGTGGACATCATACGAGACGAACACGTCAAAGCCGCTAAAGCCTCGGTTCGGGACCCCGAACTCCTTGCTGAGCTGCTACAGGAGATCGAATACGACTGTGATTGGCTTAGAAACTTCCTTTTCGCGGCACAGGTATGTTGTGCTCTGTCTTGATGGGATGTTCATTTAATTGAATACGTTTACCCGTGACGCCCCTCCTTGTGAAAGATTATCGATGAAATTTCTTCTCGATCCCAAGACAGCATCGTCGGCTTGGGAGAGAGGCTCGCGTGTAAAATTATGACGGCTGTGCTACGCGACCAGGGCATCGACGCGGAATACGTGTCTCTTGAGGATATCGTCCCAGAGTCCGAAGATACCGAGGCTTCGGATGAGGTTCTGGATCAGGACTTTTATGATAGACTAGCGACTGCCATCGGCGAGCGTATCTTGCAGTGCGGTCCAAGAGTTCCTGTCGTCACTGGGTTCTTTGGTCCTATGCCTGGATCGTTGTTGAGCCAGGTGGGAAGAGGGTACACGGACCTCTGTTCTGCGCTTTGCGCGGTTGGCTTGAATGCGGCCGAATTGCAGATCTGGAAAGAAGTCGATGGAATCTTCACTGCTGACCCGCGAAAAGTACCCACTGCGCGTCTTTTGTCGATCATCACACCCGATGAGGCGGCAGAGCTGACTTATTATGGAAGTGAGGTCGTCCATCCTTTCACCATGGAACAAGTACGTACTGCATGTCGTTTGTTTTGTGACTCCTGATCTCATTTTCACCTCCAGGCTATTCGAAGAAAAATCCCCATCAGGATCAAGAACGTCGAGAACCCGAAGGGTGGAGGAACGGTCATTTACCCGGATCCTGAAGTCGACGCGGGTCCCGAGCAAGAGGTCAAAGCTGAGAACGGGACCGTGCCGCTGGCGACGCTCCGGCGTATGGACGACGATCAAAAACGCAAAAGATTTCCGACGGCGGTTACTATCAAGGAACACATCATTGTGCTCAACATCAACTCGAACCGTAAAAGCGTGTCACACGGTTTCTTGGCTGGCATTTTCAGCACACTCGACCAGTACAATGTCGTTGTGGATTTGATCAGCACGAGCGAGGTACACGTAAGCATGGCTATCGAAGACGGGCTGCCGAAAAAGCTTCTTGATCGATTAATCAAGGAGCTCAAAAAGATAGGCACGGTAAGAACGTTTCCTTGTTCTCGCATTCTTACTCTGACCTCAGTTCTTTTGGTCAGGTTTCCGTGCACCGTGACATGGCCATCCTTTCTCTCGTCGGAAAGGAGATGCGTAATATGGTCGGCATTGCGGGAAAAATGTTCACGACGCTTGCGCAAGGCAACGTCAATATCGAAATGATCAGCCAGGGTGCCAGCGAGATTAACATCTCTTGCGTTATCCAGGTGAAGGACTCGGTGAAGGCGCTCAACCTTATCCACCAGGGATGCCTCCAGATCATGCCTGATGGTATGAGGGGCAGAAGTAAGTTGTTGTCGTGCCTGTTCCTGTTGTTTTTGATCCTGACCTTGTGACGCCTAGTTGGACCTTGGTTATTCTAACTTTCCTTATGGACTTGTCATGTACCAGCATTAAATGTATTTCCAGTGGATCTTAAGCAGGCAATCTATATATCATTGTATACCATCTTTGTGAAAACCAGATGCACTGTTGTCTACCGGCAGGGGTTTATAACCTCATCACCAGCGTAAAGCGGTGTTGGAAAATGTCCTCCTTCAAATATTGGGGCCAATGGGAGCTCAATCCATCCCATCCTTGATTCTTGATTATTGATGCCCAAGCGCTGTGTCCAGTTATTTGTCTCACCACGAGCTGTTAAATTGGTCTTTTACATCGCCGATGAGCGGTGGGAACGGTTTTCCTTTCACTCTGAATGATTTCATTTGTAAGTTACGAATCAGCCTCCAGAGGCAGACCAACAAGCATTGCAACCCCGTCCATCTCCGAGTCGCGCTCAACTCTTCTTGGGCAAAAAAAAAAGCCCCATCAATCAGGCTCATCAGGGACCGGTAACCGTGGTAAGAATAGAAATGGCTCAGAGGAGAACATTGCCTAATCTGAGTCCCAACCGGATGATTGACGCCGAGCTTGCTAGAAGTAAATGCGTCAGGCAAGATCAAGGGGCAGTGTCACTGTTTTTTTACCTCGCTCAAGTCCATGGCATTGGTTGCGGTGGTTGACTGCTCAGTTAATATGGATCCCGTGTTGAAAACAAGGGAACCGTGCGGAGCGGCAGATTCGTTATCTTGCGTCGTTCCAGAACTCTTGTTGCGCAGATACTTGCGAGAATTGAGCCTGCATCATCAGGTCAAAGTTTATTCATTTTGAGTACAAGAAATTTTGACGTACATGGCAACTGGAGACGCATAACAAAGTAATCAAGCCGAGTAGCATATGTGAACAGAAAACTAGAAAACGTACAGAATGTATTCACATATAGTCGGGTCACGAGCAGATGTGGGGTCAACCAGTACATCTCCTGGGTAAACGCCCAGTCGACGACTAAAAGCATCGCCTGGACAATCGTCACAAGTACGCCACGTTGGAGGAAGTAAATCACGAGGAACCGAACGACACGTCTGGTGCTGTGCACATATAAAGATCAGCGCCACCGAAAAAAAACCTGCGCAGGAGTTTACATACCCCGTTGTGGCGTAAGGGATATCGCGCTTCAGGTAAGCGCACATGGTCACGGTGGAAATTATGTCAAAGAGTGTGGCGAACCCCTTGGACCCCGTAAATCCTATCTAAAAGGTATGGCCTGTCAGTCAGAAGATGTAGAAAAAGTGTAGCACAAACCCTGATAGCGAGAGTCCAATGCTCCCAGTTGGAATGGATGAACATCATCGTGAAGCACACACATCCAAATACTAGATGCAAGAACCAAAATGGATGATTGTTTAGCCGTGATGTTCAGACGAGCTTACACAAGGACATTATCGCAAAAAAGGCCTCCATGAGATCATTCAGTGACATGGTCATGAGTTATACTAAAAAGATTCTCACCAGAATCGAAATAAGAAATTGACTGCGAAAACCCGGTAGCTTGACTGTTAGAACAAAGCTTGGGTCAAAGAGTACCGAAGTTCGAACTTTCACTTAGGACGCATACCATGGTAAATTTGATACCCAAAGTAGAACTGTGCACTAGGAAAGCACATATTAGAGGCTCGTTGAAGGGAAAAGTTCGACTCACGTGAAGGTTATAAAAATACCGATGCTACATTCTGCTGCAAGAGTACTGACCATGAGGTAAACATTTGTTGCGTAGTTGCATTTCAGCATTACTCACGGCGTGATTTGCCAGATGTGAGAGACGTCGCCAAAACGAGGAACCTGGTAGGTTTGATAAATCGCTACAACGACTAGGAGCGCGCAAAAATCCGCACAAAGTACTCGAAGACAGCAGCGACGACAAGAGCAGTGGAAACCAAATCAAATAAGCTAGGAAAACAGAACCATGAGAACCATGACAAGCAGGATGGATGGAAGATACTTGCAAGATCACCGTTGCCTGATGTTCATACAAAGTGTGTCCAGGTCATGGAATTCGGTCGCAATAATGTACCTACCACGGCTCTCAACCATAGTCTATCGACATTCTTTCGGAAGTAGTAATGAGCCTGGACGACGCTGATGCCACATGTGCTAAAGAGGTATAAAGATAGATCTCGAAGCTCAAAAGAACCCAACGACGAACAAGACTGCAAGTACAAGACCTATGATGGAAATTAGTACTGGAAGCTGTGAGGACCAATTGAGTGGCCTACCCCAGTACATGGGCCCAACAGATTTGCTAGCACTTGTCTCCGAGTCGCCCCTAGCGGTGATCATGTATTCAGCGAGCATGCTTCCAGTCCCTGTGTGGTTCAGTATTGTTCAAAGAAATTAGGGAATGACTTAAACTGCTCCCAAGCTCATTATCAAACGGATTACATTCCTATCTTGATCAAATTAGTACTACGACGCCTTTGAAACAAAATCAGCCACGAGTAACATGTCAATACAAGTTTAGTTACCTGGAGCACGCTCTGCCACTACTAAAGGTTGCACTGCACCACATACCAACTGGAATATCCATAGGGAAAGCCTACTCCAAAGTTAGCACTTCTTCACCATACATGCCATTTTATGATCCCAGTGGATTCCTTTATCTGTTCAAATTGTTGTCAAGTTGAAACCTTGGTTGAAACACGAGTACTTATTGTCCTCCCGGAGCAGATGATGGTGGAAGATCGATGTGGTGTTCGGAATTTCCCATGCAGTAGTCAATTGTGCGATATTGCATGTTTGCTGAGATTTAAAAATCTGAATAAATGACAAAATATACATGCATACCTTGTCGGTGAGAACAACTTTTATCATCTGGATAGACGATGCCAGAGACATAATTCAGCGTTTGGTATCAATATTAATCTCGACAAGGGACTCATGAGCATCAATCTGGATAACAGCAAAATATGTGACGATGGGCGATGGGCGAGGAATCACTCGAATGCTATGTACTGGGATAGTCGCCGGGGGGTGCGAGCAGCGAACATCCATTCTGTCAAATGGAGCATATGAACTCGTTCATTGCCAAGAGTTCAGAATTAGAGGTCAGGATATTGAAATACACAGCCAGAGTCACTATACCGCTTCTATACAGCATGGGCGGGAGGAGATAACTTCTCAAACCAAAGTTTGGGTTTTTCGTCGTCGACCGATACTGTGGTGAATCAACGATTACCCCTCATACGTCAACGGGAAATACACCAGAAGTAGGCACTGATAATTCATGATCAAAGCATAGATGGTTCTGTCTTTCGCTTCTTCCGACTAGATCGTAGGAGGAAAAGTCGTTGTCAAGTTGGTCTTGACATTGGAGTCATGAAGAAACATGATAAAAGGGGAAAGACCGGTATCCCCGATGATTTAAATAGAGATGTCCGGGGTCTTAGTGGCGCGCACTTGCATGCAATTGACACGTCGTAACCCTTCTACACATTATACACCGTACATATGATCATCCATTGAATCAGTGGAGTCGCTGGAGTGGACAATGTGCCAGTGTAAGTATCCCCGATTTGTACTTGGTCCAACCACTGGCAAGTATAATTTGTCGTTTAGATGCTTTGACAAAACGGTCAAAACCTAACAATATTCTGTGCGGCTGACAGACATACGGATAGGCGATAGACGGGTATGCGGCCGAGTGATACTAACTAGTGTGCATCTTTGACAATAGCTGACAATCTCAGTATGTGTTCGATTGAACCTTCAAAGTCTTAGCTTTCATCCCCGGAAGATCTATGTTTATCTTGCATACTTATGGTGACGGTGGATTCGAATCTCTGCTTTGGTCGTACGGTACAGCTCCAATAATTCTGCAACGTGACTTCAGTAATCCGATTCATTATGCTTCAACGATTGAGAATGGACGTCTTCTGCAGCCGCTTGCTTGCATGATAGAATCAGCCGACAGACAGTATGTCCCCTCGGTGTTCTTCTATTAAGTGGTACCCACAGCCCACTTGCAGAGAGCTTCACACATATTCCATAGATTTTAGTCTTTGATTTAGACCAGGAAAAAGGCTACAGGTTGTCATGGTTCTTAAGAATGTGAATAATCGGAATGAGGCACGTAAGAGATACGTTTATTGAAGGATACACGGATGGTCAGACTCTGAAAGACGCAAAGTATGAGTCAAGTCTCCTGGATATGAGTGGCCACCCACATAGCGCAGATGCTCTTCCTCGTATATATTCGAGGGCCTCTGCTGTTATGTGTATACCGAAAAATTTTCGAAGAGCCTCGGCCCTTTCAGCTTCAGTCGTGACCGTCCTGACAATATCAGTATGACTTCCTATATGTCTCCGAATCACAGCACCCTCCATTCCAAATCTCCCGACATGCCTCGTCTCGATGGGCCTATCTGTCATGCTGTGTGTGACACGTGCCTCTTTTTCGTCGAGCCAGAAGTGTCTCGAAGCGACGATTTTGTCCCAAAAGAATCCTCCGGGCTTGCAGTATACGGCGAAATTCGCACTTTCGAAGTCGGTTGGGAAGAACTCTTCCTCTGAGAAGGCATATACCACTCTCCAATGCGCCGGGGGTGCATCCGGTCCACCTTTGATATGGAGAACGTTCAAATGCCATTCAGTCGTTGCCGAAACTTGCCCGACCTTAGATGACTATTCCTGAGTCACATAGCAAATATGACTCACCGAGCCTTGAATCAGAGCGAGCACCGCGCGTAAGTCGATGCTGTTCGGTCGGTGTTATCCCCATGACAATGTTGTCCTCGGAAGAGGAGAGAAGGATGGGCCGCGCGGGTCCTGATCCACCACAGCCAACGTCTACGAGATACGTTATATTGCTCTCCTCCCCCGGTTGCACGAGAATGATCATGTGAGAAAGCGCGGTGTAAACGGGTATGTCACGCGCTTCCTTGGAAAGATTGACCCTCCCAGAGCCAGTATAAGCCCTGGATAATTGGAAATCTCATAAGGATCAACTGGAAAGTTCCTCGAGATGCTATGCATACCGATAACCCAATCCGCAAAGCATCTGAAAGAAAAATATATTCAAACCGAAGCAATAGGATCCTTGACGCTCAACCGCAATCCTCTGATATAGCCCTTCGGTACTGATATCCATCGAGTGATCGACTGAGCTGGGACATTGATCGTGACATGAGACATAAACTAAAAAGTTGGGGGGGGGAAGCTCACTAATGCATTGTGGTGTTTTCGTAAGGAACAGCCACCAGAAAGAGGCGGTTGATCAGAGTCAGATTCTCTAATGTAGTTGGAAATCGACCATGTGCAATATCATCATCAGAGACAGGGTGCGGGAACTCGATACTCGAAAGCCACTTCGTGATTTGCCTAGGAGAGTAGGCAGAAGCCCCACGTTTGATCATAAGACCACCTTTCAGGGTGCCGTCGTTATATTGGGCAGAGGATGACATCGCGGAGAGAGAATGAGAAAGTGAGAACCAGAGTGATCACAGTACACAGTGGCTCCTGTAGTGGCTTGCTTTAGAGATGTGGTCATCTTTGGAACGATTACTCTAGTGCCTCGTGAAAGATCGGCCCAAGAATTCGACAGCGCAGACTCGGAAGACAGCTAAGCAAGACCCGACGTCGGACATGCATGCTTCGAGGGTAACGTGGGAAAAAATAGTCAATTTTGGAAACTATGCAGCGTTCCTCACTTTGACCTTGCAGCGTTCCTCACTTTGACCTGAGGTAAGTAAGTCATGTCAGGTCAGCTCTTTCCATCAGTACTCAGTGACTGAGCATAAAACACTAGCGACCACTCTTTACATCTACTCACGCACATACGTCCATGGAGTTAGATTTCTGGCCAATGTGCACCGTGAGGGATCCGGATTGTATTAAACAATAGTAAAAAAGGTCTCGCATCAGTTCTTCTCATATCTGATTTAACAATAATGTACAGTTGTGTAACACATCAAGGAGAACTTGAAAGAAAGTTACTAGTAGATCTGGAAAGAGATATAGTTATATATACTCCCATGTCATTGTTCTCTCCTAGGTAACCATATCATGCCTTCACCGTATGCCACCGTTGGGGAGTCCCATGACGAGCTCTGGTTCGAGCGGTCGAACTATATCGCTACGCATATTGCTTCCATATGCTACGGCAAGTCTTTTTGTTATGATTTCTTGTAGCATCAGGTACTAATTCTGATCATAATATTCAAAAACACAATAGGCGCACAGGTCACGGCGTTTTTCATCGCCAGCTATCATGTCTTTAGGTGGAGAACCTCAGTGAAGAAGAGAACATTCTGGTTCTTCTTCCTCTTCCTACTTACAGCAACTGCTACGGTCAATCTTGCCTGCAGCATCAAGTTCAATCAGTCAGCTTGGATTGATGAGCGCAATTACCCTGGTGGCCCATTCGAATTTCTCATACAGCAGCAATCACGTCCCATTCTCACTGTTGGGAACACTGCATCTATCTTGGGCTCGTTTCTAGCAGATGGAATTCTCGTGCGCTCAACCTCCTTATTTTTTGACACCGAACACCCATAATTTCGTTGCGTAGCTCTACCGAGTCATGGTACTATGGAACTTCATCTGGTACATTATCATTCCCCCGACTCTTTTCTATATTGCTTGTGTCAGTGAGTGAAATTATATTATCAAGTGTCCCATTGTCTCAGTTTTTGAGTTGTTAAAATGTAGTCCTGTCAACTTTGACTGTTGTTCAGATAGCTGCCCCGGATTTTGCGGATATTGTGAATCTATCCTTCCCCGTCTGGCTGGTCCTTATGATCATCAATATTGTCCTATCTGCGATGATTGTCGTCCGCATTCTCATGATGCGTCGTGACATTAAGTCTGGTCTTGGTGCTGAATATGCGAAACCGTACATGGTCATCGCAGCTATCGTCGTTGAAGCTGCTCTACCTTTCACTATTCTATCTATCGTGCTCTTGGTATTGTTTGGGGGCCATGATACGGCACAAAATCTTTTCGTGCCCCTCCTTGTCCAAGTCGAGGTATGAAACATGTTTCTTGTGTAGCCTTATCCCAGCTTTGAGTGCTGACTCGGACCTTCTTTCAGTGCCTCACTCCCTCATTAATTATCCTTCGCGTAATCATTCGTGGGAGTCCTGAAGACGAACCCCTCACAGTACCATCTTCAGGTATTCAATTTGCTCCTCCTTTACAAATGGGAACGTTGGGAACGGAGAGCACTTGGGTAAATTCTGGTGATTTAGAGAAGCGGTACAAGGTCGACAGCGAATCCCTGAAAAATCCATCTAACGATATCCTTCATTTGGATACTTCACGGTAGGGTCCCACCCTCCGCATGCATTGTCACTGATGGATCCCACACGAGCCCCGAGTTGGCCCCGGGTGAGATGAACCCATTTAGCAGGAATCCAAGTCGCGATGTGGGGTTTAAATATTTGTGTGGTTGGAAAAAAACATGAGAAGTGCTTGATGAAGGTGCCAAGTTCCAACGCGAGTGCCAACGACGCGTCCAATTGACGCGTCTGGATTTGTTGTTATTATGTATGATGTATGCTTCTTGCCGATGCCAAACAATGCCATTTCGGATCGGGTGAAGTCACCGTGACGGTGAAAGTGCACAGCACCTTGTCCCAACCGCATTATGGCGGAGGCACAGGCAGCCTTCAAGGAAATTCCAGAGATATTCGAGGTACGTGTCATACTATTCTATTACTTTCAGGACCAACTTGACGCTCAACTCAGGTGGAACTCGTAGAATCTCTTACAGCTCGAACGGAGAGTTTATGTGTGTTCCGAACTCAGAATAGAATTCGTGAATTCTTACGCGCTTTTGTCAGCGACATTCAGAGAACTTGGACCACCGGATTTATGTCATGTTGTCAAGAATACCGGCCGTAGCGGTCAGCGCGATGTGAGCACACATTCGGTAGTTGTTTAATCTGGCTAACCATACTGTTATAGCTTGGCTCCTACCACTTTGTCTCCGGTGTCGATGCCTCATCATCCGCATCGCTGGCTGCCTATATCAACTCTCTAACATATGCACTCGAAGATAGCCCGGCTTGGTTTTCAAAGGGCCCTGCGTGGAAAATACGGAATGGGACCTTCTGGTAAGCTTCCACGGCAAGTGACGACGTCTTGGTGATTGATTTGTTCACATCAGCTGTTTCAATGCGTTCTCTCGAGTGGACATACGTGTCGATGTGAAGATTCCTGGTAGTGTGAGTGCGTATGTGATTGACCTCCGAGGAGAAAGGTATGTCGGTATCAGTCATTGTTCATTGTAGATCATGACATTTATTCTTGCTAGGCATGAAGCGACACTTGAGATATGGCAAGAAACATATGTTTCTGCCATCCTCAGAGCGATCTTGTATTCTGACGACCCCACCTACACTCTTGAAGCCTATCGTAAACTCGATCCCATAACCACTCCCGAAGGCGAGATACGGTTTCTTCAAGCTGCAGAGGCGCTCTTTATGAAAGGCGAGCAAGATGAGATCTTTACCTTTCCCTGCTGTCCATTAAACGCGATACAGGCTGGCAAGTTGGGTCCGACCCCGAAATTCAAGTTGCGACTATTGTTTCGAACCATTTAACAGCAGCCATTCTCAAATACTTTGGGGACAGTGGGAGGTACCAGCAGGCTGCGAACCTCTTTGAGAAGCTGGCAGTGCGAGAACCTGAGGTTGCATCTCTTTTAGCTAAAAGCTATATTGGAATGAGTACGTTTTCTGGCTCATGCGACCGTCGTGACTACCCAAATAATGCCAATCCTCATAGACGAGGAAGTCAAGGCAGTCCAAATCATGGCCAATGCGATGAGGCAAACACCTCAATCGTACACACTTCTCCACGTACAGTGTGACTTCCTACGGTCCAAAGGCAAATATGAGTATGCACTCAAGTTGGCGCGTCAAGCTGTAAACTGTGCCCCAAGTGAGTTTGTGACGTGGGAGAAGTTGACCGAGCTTTACATGGACCTTAAACAATATGAATCGGTACGAGGTTCATAGCTCAACCGCGGAAACAAAAATCTTATACCAGAGGCAGGCTCTTCTGACTCTAAACTCATGCCCTATGTTCACATTCAACGGTCGCGATGCCCATCGGCTTCTAGCGGCTGCCAAAGTCAGTTTGCCGTTTACCCGTTCCATTGGGGAGATCCTGCCAGATCGACAAAAGACAGAGGATGACGAGGTAAGCTCTAGGTTGCCCTGTGTGACCTTTCTAATCTCGGTATAGGCTGATCCTGCATTGCAACGTCTCCCGGCACCTGGGCTGCGCGGAACATGGGCAAGAGCATACTCCCTCCTCACCCGTCTCGTATCTCAGATTGGCTGGGACGAGCTTCTCAAGACAAGAAGTTCCGTGTTCGTCATGGAAGAGGAGTACAGAATGCAGAAGGCACAGAGTGAAATCCAACAGGTTGTTGCCCAAACTGACGGAACACAAGAGTCAGATGCCGAGCGAGTTATTATCCACGAAGACGGTACGGTCGCACCTCATCATCGAGCCTCAACCTCTATCCCCGATGACGCATCGACACGAGGAATCATTTCAAAGGATTCTTCGGCTGACGTGAGCGGGTTGCAGGATCCATCGATCCCGATGATCAGGGTTTCGACAGAGTCCGACCGCGAACGTGAAGAGAACATTTCCCGAGCAGTCCCTCCTAAGATACATGTCAATGGTGAGGCTGAGACGGAGAATGGTATCGTCGACACACTAGAAAAACCCGCTCAAGCTGCGGCCAGTGAAGAAAAAGACGAGGAAAGCGAGCTTTCTGCTGGTGCGCCGGAGCCGTTCTCTTTCAGCAACAAACGCCTATGTGAACGATGGCTGGATAATCTCTTCATGGTTCTCTACGAGGTAAATTTTCGTTATACCTGGTGTCCATCACATATTAACATGGTCATGTAGGACCTTCGCGTCTGGACCATCTTTAGGGCTGAGGTTGCCCATTTCAAGACACAACATGTGGCATACCGTAAGACAGGGTTGGAGTGGGAGATCCTCGGTGATTTGGGTCTTCGACTGCATCATAAAGAGGAAGCAAAAGAGGCATACCAGCGTTGTCTCGATAGCCCTCGATATTCGGTGAAGCCATGGCTGAAGCTGATGGAAATGTATGCCGAGGAAGGCGATATCCAACGTTCGATTCAAACTGCCATCAGAGTAGCTGCCTACCAGTATGCAGACTACACTGAAATGACGGTGCGTGCTTACGATTCCGGGACTCGCTGGCCCTCGATCTGACGCCACTTGTGTTTTCCCCTAGTTCCCGACCCAGATCGCACGCGCCTTTTTCAAGCTGGGTCAGATCCACGGCCATGCCAAGATCTCATTCACTCTGATGAGCATGGGTCTGCCCGAACCTATTCTCAAAATTATGGACAGTTATCTGCAGTATGGAAAAGTTTTCAAGATCGAAGGTTACGATTTCTGATCTCCGTAAATACCCCTTTCCCCCCTTTCGGGTTCCTTTGTTAATACTTATGCGATCGTTTTCGCGCGTACAAACGATTGATCTTACTCTTGGTCTTCGATAATTACCTTCCCCTAGCTTTGGCATTCGTCAATCGTCAATGACATTATTTCACGCCACCTGATTGAGTTCGCAGGCCGATATATCCATTCAAATCGATCGATAAGGTTGATTGTTTTTTGCCTGCTGTTCATCACTCCCACAAACGAAAATCAGATCTACCCGACGGTGCCAGACAATGCCCAATTCCGGCCATCCCTGTTTGCAAGAAGTCAGCGGAATGCCAGAAAGCGTACCTTGCAAGAAGCATGAATAGCCGGGATGACCTACCATTCGGTTGGGTACGTTACATATCCATTTTTTTCTAAATTATAGACGCTCAGATTAATGGCTTTATCTAAACAGATTCCTCGATTTTGATGCTAGAACGTTCCAGTACGTACGAACCCGAATCGGAAAAGTGGAATGCGGAGGGGCGGATGCATTTCGATTTCAACCCTCCGTCTTCGGGATGTATGTGGCCTTAAATGTAACGACAGGGGCTTATCACCAGCACTATATAATATGAGGTTGTATGGAGGTTTTCTTCTTACCCGCCGATGAATTCACCCTTCCATCTGGAACTTTTTGTACCGACAGACCTGAGGTACGTCTCTACAAGTACAATTGTTGCTGCGTCTATTGGCCAATCATGACGTCTTTTCACAATTCTAGAAAGAATGATACACGCTCTGCCTATTGAGATCATCGACCAGACCATGGGTCATCTTCAGGGCAACCGCCAGGCTTTGATGTCCTGCAGCCTATTGTCGCCCGTATTTCTTGCTTCTGCACGACGCTTCCTCTTCCGTGAGGTCGAACTGGAATGCTCAGCTATCTGCAATTTCCTGCGACTCATAGACGTACCGTGGTGCACCATTCCTCCAGCCTTATCCCGCGTGATCATCCATGGAAAGAAAACCCGGAATATCGCACATCCCCAAGTTGCATACACCCCGACAGACCCGCTACGTCTGGTCTCACGCTTGCAGGCTATCCAGTATGTGAAGTTCCACGACGTTTCGCTCGAGAACATCCCTTTGCCATTCTGGAGCCTCCTTCATCAGGTCGGAGGCGTCCGAGAGCTCGAGGTCCATCAAATGTCGTTCAAGTCCCCTGTGCAATTCTTCCGCTACATCTGTAGTCTCCCTGCGCTCGCAGCCTTGTCGATTTCACGCTCTTGTATTGAGGTAGCGGCATCGGATTTGACCCTCTTACGCCCAAAGGCCCCATTTTGCATCCCTTTTCTTGATGTGGGGATGCTATCTCTTAGTATACTAGACTGGTTTCTTAAACAGGATCCTGTCCCACCAGTCCATACTTTCCGGATTAATTTAGGGAGGGAGTCAGTCAAGGCTGCTACGTTATGGCAGTTTGTTGAGGTAGTGGGTCCATCTATCCAACACTTGCAAGTCACTCTACCCTCTGATATACACGCATGTGAGTCTTTTCGTACTCCATAATTTTTGGCCAATTCGCAAGCTGGATCTAATTTCAAGTATTCTCGCAGATGATCAATCTCCACCTCCGGCTGACTTTTCCTTGTTCAAGAGCGTCCGAACCGTCTATGTCGAAGGTTATCTCTGCCTGGGCGAGGAACTGGATTCCCGGCTCTTTCAGGAGTTAACACGTTCAATATTCACGCAGATTACCTCGCCCCTTCTTGAAAAGATCTTTCTCAATTATTCGCTGCACATCGACGAGACCATGATTTTCTTTGGCATTCCGAACGACATACTCCTTGACCTCTTCCGATGGGGCGCACTTCCTGAAACACTCGGCGGCCAATCTCACGAGAATCTGCGGAGTCTCCGTTTGGCTCTGCGAGGATTCCCTCCATATCAGCGGTGCAAAGCAGAAGATTCTCTGCGCAAGGGGCCTTTCGCATCGTTCGCAAGCAGGGACATATTTTCTGTAGGATTCCTGTAGATATCTGTCTTAGTTGCATTCTCCGATATAGATGGACCCAACAAACTGTTGTCCTAATAATCAGGCCCAGGTGCTACTAATCATAGCGCACATTTTTTCTTTCTACAACAAATCTTACTCGATTACGCTCTACTAGACCTGTGATGATATCAATATCATAGAAATTGCCCTTTTTGAGCAAGAGGAGCTCAGCCCCGGCAAGTCGGCTCTCGGAGTCTGTAAAGCGGGATGGGTTTCAAGTCTATAACACGACACGTAAAGAACGAGCCTTGTGAAAATCAATCATTCAACAGCGGTGCACCCGTTGTCTCTGCGTTGCGTGTCCTTCGGTTCTACTGCTCTCCAAATGTCCTTGTCTCCACCAATTCGCCGTCTTTCGACCACTAGTTCAAGCAGTAAGGAAGATCTCATCAATGCGTACGAAGCAGAAGAAGAACGTATCATCAATGTTCTGTCTCGCAAGCTTGAGCAGGTACGTATTTAGACCTTCTCATGACCTGTGCTGACCTTTGGTATGGCCATGACAGTTGCGTGAAGAGAAAATCGACTTGGAGAATGCTCTCGAGGCGGAATCAGAGTCTCATGTGAATCGGTTGGCGCGAGAATTGACGGCACTACGACAAGCGCAGAATAGCAACGCTTCTGACGGTGGTGTGAGCGTCTCGCCGGAAACAGGGATTGGGTTCCGTTCGTTCATGAATGGTGGCAGCGCTGGTGATCCAAATCTCGAGACTTTGCTGGAAGCCTTGCGCAGGGAAAACGAACAATTGCGAAACAAGCTTGTCGATACAGAGAGGGATTACATTCGAATATCGAGGCTTAACGAGGTATACAGGGAGGAACTTATCGAGCACAGGCGTCGTGTATGTCGTTCTCATATGTTCCAAGTCGCTGTGGCCACAATACTGATATAATTGGTTTCTGACAGTTGGGGATATCCGTTGACAATCTAATAGGCCTTGCCTCTGCCGACCCCTATTCCCAACCTACGCACAGACGGTCTTCGTCGTCGTCCTTCACGAACGGGTCATCGCCTGCAACATCAGTGTTGCACGTTCCGACCCAGACGGGAGCACGTCCAATACACGCTGTTCCGATTCCCCGGCCATCGTCGCGTATTCATAGACCGGTCAATCTGACTTCCGAGGGTAATACACCACTCTCTCATTCTCCAGGGTCGTCCTCCGAGTCGCCCTTCCCTTTCTCCCCCGCTACCAACTCAGGCAGCTTCACGAGCCCCAATACAAATATCACAAGCCCACCCTCGTCCTTCTCAAATGTAGGGGCCGGTGCTTCCTTCCATCCACGTACCCTTACGTACCCATCTGTGCCCCCGCCTTCCCTGTCTTCCTCGTTCGGTTCACCGACGGTACCGTTCAACATATCTCATGGGGAATACTCCCCGATTGAGTCATCAAATCGGGGAAATTCAGGTGTCCCAAGAGACGCCGACTGGCGCCTGTCGGAGTCCGGGAGCCGAAGGAACAGCGTGGAGCGGGGTGCGAGGGTGGCTGAGACGGGTACTTTGGTGCCGCGCAGCCGTACAAGCAGCATTGCTCTGTCGTCGCAGGCGCCTGCCGCCATCAATGGAGCTCCTGCGGAAAGAGCAGGTTCGGACTCGAAGTGATTTATGTGAACTTCTTGTCGATATTGGAATCAAGAACCATTATTGTACCATACTAATACTGGATTAGAGTATATAGACCATGTAGTATGTAGCTTGGTGAGGTCAGAATCCAGACCAACGTTCACGAGTGTCCGCATGGCGGGGTCACGTGGACCGACGAATCCCGACGAATGCTGTGCAGGACCCCAGCGAACTGCCATTTTCGGGGTCCTTCCTGCCTCATGGCCATTGTTTGACGAATTCGGACGCGCTCCGATGACTCGTCGACCCGCCCTATAAATTAGACCGTGATGGACAGACAACGTTAAGTGGCTTTTCCTAATGTCGTATCCATACGGCCAGTACCCTGGAGAAGACCCTTCCAATCCAACGACCCCGCTCACTTTTTCTACTTGGGAGACAATGGAGAATGAACAAGCGCAAGCTCAAGCTCAAGCCCAACAACAGCAACAGAAACATCTTCAGCAACAACACTCACACTCGCCTGATCAACCATCCCCGCCATCACCACTCACGCCACAGCAAGATCCAACACTGCAGCTTGAAGATCCACCGCTGCGTGTCGTGCCCTCCCAGCCTCTGTCTGCCTTTGATGACACTCCAATCCACCTCCATCATGTTCCTCAGAGGCATAACCATGAGGACCGCCGTGAGAGCTTGAGGCAAATTGGGCATCGGACCCACGTCGAGACGCGAGCAAGCGTGGCGTCCACCTCAACAGTCGGCCCCACTAGACAGACGCGCTCTTCACATGTCATTCAACAGCAGCAAGCACATCCATATGGCAGACGCCCACCAAGTGCCATGAGTTCAGCGCCACCGTCCCGCCAGCAGCCTATGGTCAGATTTCCAAGTGTGCAGCCATCAGCGCAGGCGCCTTCGTCAATGCAGGCGCCTTCTTCCGGAATGCACTCTCCCGTTGTCCCAATGACAGCCATGCCATCACCAATTATACCTTCGCCAGCCAGCACTACCAGCCGTCTTGCTGCTTATGGCTCAGCAATCGGGTTTGTCGTTCTTCGACGTTTTTTTAAGCGCTAAACCGCTTTTTTTACAGCTCGCCGGATAATACTATGCTTGTTCCACATTCAAGAGACAGAGGGGACCGTGAGCCGCGCCGCAAGTGGATGCTCCGCTCAGACTCTTGGTACGATCCCGAGGCTAAGAAACTCAGAGTCATGCTCGAAGTTCCAGGCGTAAGCAAAGCCGACGTAAGAGTGACGCTCTCGACGTGCTCCTGGAACCGCGTTAAGCAGATCACTGTGTCTGGTGTCTCGCGGCCTGTGTTCCCGCCGCTGTCTGCGGCAGAGTCCGCAGACGGGATGATGCTAGAGCTTACTACCACAAGAGAGCGGAGGTTCGGCGAGTTCGCGAGGACGTTTGCTGTTCCCGCCGAAACCAACGTGCGCTTTTCTCTGGCGCGTCTGTTTGAGTCTGAGTTTTTAATCGTCTCTTCTTTTTTGTTCTTGTTCCTTCTTAGCGTGAAGACGTCGAGGCGTCCATGGAGAATGGCATCCTCTACATCAACGTTCCATGCGGTATATCCGTGGCGCCTGACGCAGAAGATGTGTCTATTCAGTGAATTGAGACGCGAAAAACTTTCTCAAGCTCAAGACCCTAGATACTGACCTTCAAGACTACTACTGTAAATTGTCTTATTCATCACCCCACCTCCCTCCTGTGTCTTGCGTCCCCAACCACAACTCCCTCCGTGTCTATTATACTCATCAATTATCTTGACTCTTGGACTCGAACCACCAGCATACCTCCTCTCATTGATCGGATGTCC
>JAGGAR010008075.1:0-30786 GCA_017657315.1 Termitomyces sp. K1Ag
AAGGAAAGATTGGACCAACCATATGGGCAAGCTGTGTGATGTTTGGGAACGTCGTAACAACGGAGAAACTATTGAATACATATTGTAAGATGCAACAACAGGTGGAAAATTGCGGACCTGGTCAAACTCGATAGCTCGTCACTCGGTGCACTCATCACTCGTCTGGGAGGAGACACTACCGTATCCATCCAAGTTGGTACCCTTACTGAGGCGAAATCGGCAAGTTCTGGAGGTGCAACAGGAAGTCTAGGTGATTGGAATATGGATGATTACGTTGCATGAGTTGTAGGCATGGCTGGAACACTGTGGGAGGCAGGAAAGAGCGAGAATCTGGCGTTGCGATAGTGCACAAAAATCAATGATGTAATAGAATTTTTCACATTTTTTCACACGTGAAAAATATCTCACATGAAGGGGGGTCTTGACCTCACATTTTTCACACCAGCAAATATAATTTCAACCCAGCGCTACTTTACAGCAGAATTTGTCGAACGGGCTCGAACGATCGTTCACCGGCTTTTCGGCAGTTCATCAGACGGTGTTTAAATTTCTCTCGAAAATGTGAACTGAACGAACTGAACGAAGAATTGAGCACCCCTAATGCTCATCAATCAGAGACAGAAATATCGTACTCGCTTTTATTGTCATCCACGGGCTCTGAACAAGACTTCTTGTTGGAATATTGTGGACATGGTGGCTGGAAGTCTTGAATTTTGTGGTTCTAGAACACGGGCTTCCGTGCCACACTTCACCACCTGCAGGTCGCGAGACGTGGTCATTGGTCAAGTTGATCCAGCCGAGTATGGTGCGGCCAAATCAATAGGGGAGTCGAACTGCTTTGGATCTATGTTTTCAAAACATCATTCCATCTACATAGGAAACATTATGGGACTTCAACAAGTTCTCATGTTTCTGCGACAAGTTGCGCCCTGGATTGTTCTGGTCAAAGATTGAGAAATTACAGCTGTTGCACATGCACATAGACCTTACTAGGTTTTATCAATACTTGCTCGATGCTAAATCATTATCTTCTGAATCGCGTCTAAGATAAGGAAAGATGGTTGCGTCATCTTCATACTCATCTTTTCTCTTCAGGCCCTCTTGGATTTGCTTCCATTGCTCGAACGCAACCTTCCATGCTTAGCTCTCTTGCAACCTGAGACTAACTCGTTCAAGGAAAATACAGGTCTTGTACGTAGACCTTGCTAAGATTTATCAATGTCGATACTTTCTCAGTGCTGGATCCCTCAATATGTTCTGCATCACGTCATCTCTGAGATGAAAAGAGACGGTTGCGCCATTTTCGTACCAACCCTTCTCTGCAGGGCCTCTTGGATTTGCTTCCATGACCTGGACGCAACCATCAATGTTTGGTATGACAGCTTCAACAAGAGTTGGAGGTCCCGTTCCAAAGTCCATATCATGCATACGCAGCTGCTCATGAAGCCAGGATGTGAGGATTGTGTTGCGTGAACCAAAGAATGCACTCCACGTGCGTAGGGGGCTAACTTCAAAGGCTAGTTCGTGGAGAAGTGCTGGTAGGCCAGATGCATTGAAAGCACTGAGAGAAGAGCGGATGGAAGCGGCCATTTTCCCTAGTTCATGATGAACTGCATCCTCGGCGGTTGCTGTCACTTGTATTGAAATGATAGGAGAGCCGAGAAAAGATGTGGGTAAAGGTGGATTGAGACGATTTCTGAACCCAAGTGACACGTCTAAATAATATTCACCGTCGAGCTTCCGAGCACGTATAATAAGGTTCCAGATATGTGCCAGGAGCGCATCGAGATGGCTGACACGGGAAAATTTCGCCTCTTCCCACATCGCGTGCAACTCCCCAGGGCTGAATTCAACCAAGTAGTATGACACGGGTGCGGTGTAATCCCAATTTGTCCAGTCAATCGGTCGTCCAAAATCGCTCACGGCTAATTCGACTTCTGGTGGGACAGTCGTTAATGATTTGAGAAATGGGGGACAATTTAGTTTAGAATTCCAGCAATCGTAGCGGTGGAGAGGCAAATTTCGTGCTGCTTCGAGTATAGAGGGTGAGGGATCAGGGGCATCGATGTCTCCAGCTGCAGCGCGATCTATCAATGATGGATCGAAAACCGGAGAAAGCATGGGAAAAGGCTCGTTCTTTCGAACGGCTCGCGACACAGTTGTCCAATCATTGGTGAACTGAAGCATTGACTGTGCATCTGCTATCGTATGGGCGAACTTCAACCCAATAGCCACGCCACCGTCTGCTAACGTGGTAATTTGGATAATCAAGGAAGGCAAGCCGGCATAAGTAACAGCATCATGGAGTGCCAAAGGAGTTGTAGAATCTATAAGCTCAGAAAAAGGAAGATTGCTAGCATTTGTACACCCATCCACTGCATTACCAGCAAAGCATGATATCGAGCGAGAAGATGTAGCGATAATAAATTCAACCCCAGGATCGTCCGGAGTGCCATATGCAAGCATCAGACGTTGGAATCGTTGAGTATGATCGCCATTGGGTTTATATGGTGCCCATTGAAGCTGGCCTGACCATTGAGGGTATGCGTCAAGAGTTATCTTCAGGCTAACGGATAGCTCTTCAACAGAGGGGGCATCTTTGAAGATCCATACACCCGCCGATGGGGCGTACCGCACGACTACGGAGTCAAGGATTGACAGCGGCTTATAGGTCAGCTTCTGAGCAGAAGTTGGGAAGAGGCGAGTGCGGGAAACGACGGGCATGTGACGAAGAATATGCTTGGGAAACCTCTGAATTCGGGAGATTGGCGGAAGGAGTGGTGAAATGAAGGTGTTCGAGTCGACCGTGACACCCACTAATGATTCTGCCGAGAGTCCTTCAGAAAACCAGGCCGTATTGTGCGTAGAAGGCAGTGCGACAAGGACTTAAAATAGTAGCCAACTTCGTGCCCAACTTGGATTGTAACTTGTGTCCCAACTTTAATGCAGACGGCCGAAGTTGGAACGTCTACAAGTTATTGTGCTCAACTTCTCGGTTTCTCACGATCGGTAGTGATGCATTGATGCGGCGCCAACTACATAGGCCTGTCATCTGATAACATACAAAAGTACATCCTACATGCCTGTTTAGGTCGTTTGCCATTACATTGGCTTTCCTTCTCAGATCTTTCGCAGTAAATGTCTCAACTTCGGCAAAAAACAGAACTAGACATATTGAAGTCAGTGGGAACAACACCAGAGCCGGAGTTGTTTTCTTGTTACTTATCGTCCTTTCTACTATGTAGTAGGTGATCATCGATTGACATCTTCAACCAAAATTATATGGAAAAGTAAAGAGTAAAGACTGTGTTTGACAGCAAAAGTAGGAGTAGAGAGTAAAAAGTTGATTAAATACTGAAAAATGCTATCATAGTGTTTATGATACTACATAGTGTTCATGATACTATGATATCGCTTTTTAGCTGCCAATACAACCAGCCGCAAACTTTGGTTATCAAAATCATTTCCGGGATATCGGGGTATAAGAAGCCTGTTCTTAGAAATGTAGGGTAATCTTTGGGGTTTTCATGTCAGAATTGTTGAATGATCTGTACTGTGGACTGATCATATGGGAAGCTATGTATTATTGTCCACGGCCTTCGCATAAATAGAATGCCGAAATTATGGCGAAGAAAGAAAGGTACAAAATGCGAAAGATCGGGAGGCAACCATAACAGATACACGCAATGCTCTCACTGATCCTCCTTGCACTGGGCATTACAAGCGCGAGTGCAATTGCCCTCGAAGGCCGAGCGACTGGTGGCTATGTACAGAGTTCTTCTGGTCAAGCTTCATTCACCTTCTACAGTGGATGCAGTGCACCAGGTAAAGTGGCTCGCAGTGGCGTTAGAGGCTGAGCTAACGAAATCTTTCTAGCTTGTGGAAAGTCAGCTTCAGGATACACAGCAGCCATGAACCAGCTTGCATTTGGTGCGGCACCAGGGTCGGGTGCTGGTGATGCATGCGGTCGTTGCTTTGCTATCACAGGAACAGCAGATCCGTTCTCTCCCTCCTTCACTGGACCCTTCCACTCTATTGTGGTCAAGGTTACAGATCTATGGTACATCTTCATTGTTGAGTTGCAAGATGAAAGCGTTTACTAACGACGATCCAGCCCAGTTAGTGGAAATCAAGTAAGTCTAGTCTTGCACACTCATGTTGGCAGCAGTATCATGTCAACTCCCCTGTAGGAATGGTGTGGGCAAACCCAAAGCAACCCCAACAATCAGCACGGAAAGCCATTCCAGTAAGTCAATGGTCAAGTCGTCAGAAGTTGTGACAATAATAATTGTTACATAGCTTCGATATTTGCCAGGACACTGGCGGCGCAGGAGCATTTTTCCCATCGGATCATGGAGCGCTGACAGGAACCTTCACGGAAGTATCATGCAGCCAATGGTCAGGTAGCGACGGTGGTGCCCTCTGGGATGGAGCATGCCTCAGTGGGGAGACTGCTGGCAATTGGCCGGCAACAGGATGTGGTAATCAAGGTATGAATATTCAATCACGACCATAAGATTACTGGAGATCATTGCAGGAACCGCGCCTTGATGCTTGTCTTATAACGTGACGCATCGCATGGGTCCGAGGATCCACTTCGGTTTCTCGTTTGCGGAGTCGCTGAAGGACGACAGGGTTTATTCTTGGCCATGAGTAAATGCTTTGTACGTTGATGAGTCGGCGAATGATATGTATTGTTAAACAAGATCACCGAGGTTCCATGGGACATAACGGTGCTTTTAAGAGCAACCACCAATTATGTTTAATTCCCAAATCATATATTTTTTCAGTCTTAAAGATCTCATAGACACGTCGCTTTGGTCCTGTGTCCGGAATGCATATGAGTGTGCTGGGTGACTTCAAGAGAGCTTGACCCTGAGGAGCAACGCGCTGGCCTAGGGTCTCAACAGATGTAGTTCCCAGGAGAATAGCTCTTGTCGTCATGATTGCCAAACCCTAATGAATACAAGGTCAATATACAATACTATTAGTGTCACCTAAAAATAACTTACCAGAGTAAATACCGAGATTAGGACAGCACAAAGAACTAGGACAAGCAGTCGCAGATGGGGCTTCTCAATAAATTCGCCGGGTAGATTATAGTTACGACCATTCCGGGACTTAAGAATCCTGAACCCGAGGGCAATACCCCAGAACCATCGGCCAAGAGGTCCTCCGAAGAAAATCCACGACCCATACCAATCCCACCAGTTCCGAACCGTCCAGAGGTCGATTCTAGATACTTCCAGCGCCGAAGATATATGGCATGACAGTGTTTTAGCAAAGGGTACTATGGCAAAGGTGGCAGTAGCAGGAGTGAGATATAAGAGGCACAAGAAAAGCTTCATCCTCGCTAGGGTCACGCAATTGCCAAGCTAGTGCAAGTGTTAATTTTATAGATGATGAGGACTCGGACTACAACACGACGAACGCACCCAAGGGCAATGATGATCAAACCCGACGCGACAGACTCCACAAGCAGAGCAGTGGTGAGTCCTGGGTGGCTTCCACGCGCCTTTACACTCTCCTTTCGTACACACGGCCAAATCTCCCTCCCAGTTGATACATTCATATGGCTCTGTCAACGTGGACAGATCCGGGGGAGGGAAGCGAGGTACGTCGTGCGTATTCCGACCTCGACAAAGCAGAAAGTATATCATGGCGACCGAAAGTATCATACCATTGGAAATGACTAAATATGCACCTTTGTAGAGGGGAACGGAATCAATATTGATCATGAGTACATGACGAAGGATAAATCACCAGGCGCAGATCTCACCTCCCCATAACCACTTCTCGCGTCGGAGTATAAGCCAGCCAACTTGGTGGGCATGCGTGTCAGTCAAGCTCTTCGCAGGACTGAAATGTCCAATCGTCACTCACTGCTGACATTGAAGGTCGTGGCGTACCAGCCGTATCTGACAGAAGAGCGGGGTCTTGTCTGAGCTAGGTACCGGTGGCATATAGACATGAACACACGCACGTAATCATCCACCACACGAAGGCCTGAATACCCAACTCGGCGGCATACTGGGCTTTGCGACCCATGTGATAGTGAGTGTTGGTGGTTGAACGTTGAACGTTGAGGCCAGGTGCCATCTGAGATTCTTATCATAAATAAATCGATCCTGTTAGCTCGGACCACAGCCGCCCCTATTCAAATGCTTTTCTTCTTCAACCAATTATGTTGTCATTCCCAAGTCCTCAATGGCGAGCCATTTTAAACTCGGTGACAGCCTCACAAAACGGAAAACGACCTCGGTTTGGTTCGACCGCGAGCCTCATCCGAGTCGTACCAAGACTGTACCTTTCTGACGTTGTGACGGCTAAGGACGAGAATGAACTCGCTCGACTTGGCATAACACATGTTGTCTCCGTCTTGGAATACAATCCAACCATTCCAGACATCATACCACGAGAGCGCAAACTCCACATTTTATTGGCGGATAGTCCAACGTCAGATATTTTGTCCTACCTCCCAACGACGACCGAATTCATAACATCAGCACTTGCAAGAAATGAGGAAAACAAAGTGCTTGTGAATTTCATTCTCATATTTCCTTGTGTTGTTTCGACTCTCATATCATATCACATAGGTCCACTGTTTTCAGGGCATCAGTCGCAGCGCGACCGTAGTTATTGCCTATCTCATCGCCTCGTCTGGTATGTGTGTATCAGAGGCTTTTGAACATACACAGGCAAAACGTGCCATCGTGTACCCTAATCTCGGCTTCCGGGAGCAGTTGGAAACGTATGCTGAGGGCTTTGTGGGTGGACGAACAAAGAAGAAAGTGCAAGATTTGCCAAGATCTTGACGAACTAATATGCCAGTTCGAATTGTTTTCTCAGCTTCATAGAACAGGACATGAACCTAAGTTGTGCAGTCATAACATATATTAAACTAGAATACTTACCTAGTGCGATTCTGCTTCTTGGGATTTGGGTATCAGTTACCAAAATGAATAACCTTGGAAAGACATACAGACAGTGTCGACTGCTTGATCACAGATCGGGATTTAAATCCAAATCTAAGTCGAAGAATTGGGGTTGTGGACCACGCAAATCTTGCCGATATACGTTCCCACCATGGTGTTGATCCAGATCGTTAACCTTGGGGGAAACGGTTGGTGCTAAAACATACGATCTCAATAGAAAAAAGGAAGAAAAGCTACATATCTTACGCCTGCCCACTGAATGCGTTTCTCCAAGAAGCCCCAATGGTGCCTCTGCATTGAGACGACCGCGACGCATCTTCTCTTCGTTCGGGAACGGTGGAAAGAATAATCGGGGCTGTCCTGGAAGGGTAAGATCTGGCATGTTTGGTGGTGCAGATGTGAACGCGCTGATACTCTGAGCATACGCCAGTAATTCAGGATATGGTATGGCCGCTGAAAGCCGGTCAAACATTCGCTGAAGACAGATGACCATCATGTACACACCTTTCTTGCCAAGTTCTATGGCTTTAATCCTCTCCTCCCCTTCTGCGATCATTTCCTCAAGCTCTCTTTTGCCTCCTTCCAGCGCTGATGCGATCTCGCGCCACCGCGCTTCAAGTCCCAAAATTTCCTGTTCCAACGCGTCTATCTTGCGCTGTTTTATCTGATGTTTATGTGCTAGGTTGACTGCAGATGACAGTGTCTTGTCGCATTCTAAGAATGCGGCAAGAGTAGGGGGAGGTGGAGGTTTGGTTTGAGTTGGTGACAAAGACAAGAACAGGGTGTGTGCAAGAGCCTGTAGCTCATTCAACGGCGCAAGGAGAATGTTTGACATAGATTGCATGTTATTGTCGCCATGAGATGACGGGGGAGGCCGAGATGGTCCAGGAAGTGCATTAGTGGTATTGGGAAGAGACATGGCGGGGAACAAAAAACAATATTTTTATGGCACATGTCAGTGGTAAATTTGGATACATCACCTGCCTGTCTACCTTGATTACCATGGCCCCAGAGAGGTACTCATCTCGAAATGGGCGCGTACTCGCAACTGAAGGGCTCTATGAGCTGACAGAAGACGGCCGCTTGCCGGATACCACGAGACTGCCTCGACACTATAAAGACGGCAGCTCCATTGACTGGCTTCACGAAGAGGCAGTCGAACGTGGACGAATTCATGCATTGAAAGCACAAGTTGGCGTACGCGGGCTCCTTCTGCCTCTGCTAGAATCGTCGCGCCTGTGGTTCGTCGTCATACTAGCTGGTATGGGAATTGGAATTACTGGCGCGTGGCTGGATGTACTGGTAAAGTGGTACGTTGTGACGTATCTTGCGCTACCGTACCTCGGCAGCTGTTCCTCACAATAGGCTTGGGGATCTACGAGAAGGACACTGCTCCTATGGCTTCTTCTATAATCAGGTCGCGTGTTGTAGTGGCCTGGACCGTGCGTTAATATCCGTTCCTGGGATGTAGTCATACAGCTTACACTCGTCAGCGGGTGAAAAATGTGTGGACTGGCTTACATGGAGTGAATTCTTCCACGTACGGTCTATTTTTGTCCAGTCATTACTTCAATGTTTTATCTATGTTGTTCTCGCCGTAAGTACTGGGATGACCTGATATACTACCTATCATCATACTCAAAGTTGTAGATCGCATTTGCTGGGAGTGCATCTCTTCTGGTCGTGACTTACGCCCCTTAGTGAGTTCTTCAACTTGCATGATTTAGCGATTCTTGACTTGTTTCTTAGCGCATTCCATACTGGAAGTTAGTTCGGAGTCCTTCGATATATGATGTTCCACTGATTATTTTCGTATAAAGTCCCAGAGATAAAAGCGGTGTGTTATGTCACCTCATTGTAAACTTTTCAGGTGACAGGAAAACTATCTAGATTCTCGGTGGTTATGTGTTTGATGCATTTCTTTCACCGTGGACTCTCCTTATCAAGGCCGTTGGTCTTGCGCTTGCTGTCGCTTCTGGACTCTCCTTGGGAAAAGAAGTCAGTTACGCAACGAGTTTTCGTTGACTTCCACCTAATATCTCGACAAGGGACCACTTGTTCACGTTGCATGTTGCATGGCATTTGGACTTTCTCGTTTATTCAGTCAATTTAGCCAGAATGAAGGTAATTCCCTCGATCGTGACATTGACATAAATTCTGAATCGCCTTTTGACACGCAGCACAAAAGCGGAAACTTCTAGCTGCCGCTGCCGCTGCGGGTGTTTCTGTCGCATTCGGCAGCCCTCTCGGAGGTGTTCTATTTGGTTTAGAAGGTAAAGATGAACCTTCCGCTGGAAACGAATCTGACTGCTTCCATAGAATTAGACACGTTTGCCAGTGAAACGGACGTGATGTGGAGAGCATTCGTAGCCTCTGCTATCGCGGCTGTCTCCTTACAATGGGTCAATCCATTCGGAACAGCAAAGCTTGTTCTTTTCCAGGTATAATCAAGTTTTGTCGCTACTTCCCAGACTGACGTAATTCTTAGGTCAACAACACTATTGACGTTTGGCGTGCCTTCGAACTTGTACGCAACTTTTTCTAGCTATTGATTGACTGATTTCTCATCGCATAAAATCAGATTCCGTGGCTCGGTCTTGGTATCACCGGTGTATGCTATAGATTGTATTTCTAGGTCCTCATACTAACGTCCATCATGATGTCAGGGCATTCTTGGGGCTTTATTAATTAGGTTAAATGTTGAAATTGCACTATATCGACGCAACAGCTATCTGAACGACTGGCCAATCTTAGAGGTTGTTTGTGCCAGTGCAGTGACTGCTGCGATAAGTTACCTTGTGCGAACTGGTCTGTTGGCGTTGGCTACCTTCCTCACAGGACTACATGATTTAGGTCGTATTCGCAAGGTAAGTGACGACAGCGACCCTTTCCCTACCCTGGAGCTTACATTCCTTGCAGAGTACCTGCCTCTGAATTAGTCGCCAACCTATTCCAGGAATGTGACTCCACCAAACCAGACTACCATGGTCTTTGCAAGTCAGTTGAGGGTTATGATGATGCCGCTGTCGATGTTGAACCTCTTGTAGTCCAACAGCAATGTGGGAGAATGTGTTCTTGCTCATTTTGACGTCAATGGTAAAGATTGCCTTTACGGCTTGGACCTTCGGCATGATGGTAAGCAGTCGATCCCATCTTTATTTCCACTTGTCCTAATTAGTATACTGATATTTAGATACCCGCTGGCATATTCCTGCCCACAATCGCGATTGGTGCATGTCTGGGCCGTGCAGTTGGATTACTCACGTATGTTCCCCAGTCTCAATCACGATCAACAATTCTCAGCGGTTGCTTTCAGTCAGGGTCTATATCGTGCATACCCAACGGCTTGGATTTTCCTGTCCTGCCCTCCTGATCCCTCTGAGAGATGTATATCTCCGGGATTCTATGCAGTCCTCGGTGCTTCTGCTATGTTGGGCGGTGTCACCCGAATGACAGGTAGGATTCTATTGCACCCGATGCCTAACGCAAATATGACTAACATCTGCTTCAGTATCATTGGTGGTCATCGTTTTTGAGGTATTAATCTGTTATATGGACATCATAATTACATTCAATATCTCCTAGCTGACCGGAGCTTTGTCGCACGTCCTCCCTATCATGATCTGTGTCATGACATCAAAATGGGTGGGCGATGCAATAAGCAAGGATGGTATTTATCCTGTCTGGATTGCTTTGCGTCAATATCCCTGGCTATCTCCGTTCACTTACCACGACAAGGGTGAAACTGGAGCTGATGTCATGAAGTCTCTTGATGAACTGATAGTGATTACCGACGAAGAGTTCTCTCCTGGGGCTCTTGGTATGTCTCCAAACTCGTTCCTTTGATGCCATTCTTAGCGATGCTCCGATCCTAGATGTTCTTTTGAAGGAATACGACTTCAATGGTTTTCCTGTGGTTCGCGGCACTCATCTGGTCGGATTTGCCACTCGAGAAAAGATTAAGGCAATTTTGGGTGTGTTGTGCGACAATCTCTTGAGAGATGTTCCTAATTAGAAGGCAGGCACACTATCGTCGGACGATCTTCTCGACAATGCAAGAAAGTGTTCTTTCTCTCGCCGAGAGTCTGTTTTACCCGAGGCTGACAAGATCGATTTCTCCACAAGCCTTGAAGAGGCCATACTTCAGCTTCGCAAAGATGTTCCTCAGGAGCTTGTCGTAAATATGTTCCAAAAGCTAGTGCGTTCAACTGAGCCACCCATGACGCCTATGTGCTTATGTAGTACAGAATCTACGCCAAATATTGTTCACACAATCCGGCGACCTGATGGGGATGGCAACGAAGGCAGATATCGTGTCCCTGTTGACCAGCCACTTCCACCACACTGGTGCATTAGCGCAACCGCCTTAAGATCCATAGTACATGCATCGTATCTGACTCAGTTACACTTAGATTCTCCGAATTGTACCTTTATTTGCCTATCCTTAAGATACATTCTATTCCCAACTATATTACATACGTAGAAGCTTTAGTCTAATAAGTACGTGATGGCACGCGTCAGGTCAGAGGTCAGGTCAGTTCAGTGCAGCCAACCACCAGCTAGCGACAGCTCTTAGCTTGAATGGCACATCGCGGTGAAACTTTTGCGCTCGTTCCGATGATTAAGCATTTCCCTCACCTCTCACAGATCTTCAAGTTTTTTCTCTGCATTTTATGTTATTATCGCCGTTTTTTACACTAATACAAACCACCTGTTTCGATTTGTCTCCCCACTGCGTGTACAGTTTTGATACCAATTTGAAATTCGATACAGAGATTTGCAATCATGTATCATGATGCGGTAACCATTAAAGCACCTATCCATGCGCCAACCTTTACGACCACCTTTTCCTCGCTGACTTTACTGTTCCTCAACAAATCCAGGTGTTCCTTGAAAGTTCCTTGATCAATCAAGCGCAAACGATTTGGCTTGATAAGCCCAGTCTCAAGCAAAGAAGGTATGATCTTCGGTGCTAAATTAACCCTCAAGAAGGGGTCCTAGCGTATATTGGTCAGCCAGCACCAAATACGACGTATTATTATCTCACTTGAAGGAACGTGAAAGAAAATACAGCAAGGGTCTTGACGGTTGGATCGAAGGGCCCATTATTCTCCGGGAATTTCGAAGTGAAGTCGCTCGCTTGCTTAACGATGAGTGTATTCGATTTCTTCATCGGCATCAGAATTGCGGCTTTACCAATAGGTTTAACGATCTTCGCCAGAGCATGTACAGTGCAACTACTCTTGTGTCCCCTTAGAACCGGGCGAAGCAAAGCACACTCCGCGACCTAGAGAAAAGACCGTTACAAATTGACAATGATATAACCAGTGACTTGACATAGGCGGTCCCCAACAGCAAGATCAGTGACGCCCTCCCCAAGTTTTACAACTGTTCCCGAGGCATTTAAACCCGGAATAACAGGATAGCTTTGGACAAAGTAGCCCAAATCGGTCATATACGTGTCGAACACGACCAACGAGGTGTATTCGACCTTAATAAGGACCTCGCTGGCACCAGGTGCTGAGCTTAGCACCTGGATCTGGTCAATAGTCCCAAGCTTGGTGATGGCAATGGCATTATGTGTAGACATGACTGTAGGAAGTCAAGGGAGCTCAGGTATGGAGATCCTAGGCGCTTTTTCAATATACGAAATGTCCAAGTGAAGCGGGTGAACATGATTGTCGCGCATTTAGGCGGGCGACTTCGTCCACAACCGACCGCTTTGTCGCCGATCCGTAATCTTCGTTGTTCTGTCAACTACTTTAAGATACCGAGAGATAAGTACGAGTGACTAAGAAAATGGCCCGGCAGAACTTGAGGCTTGAAGATTCAGAAGATTCGCCCCTGATCACAGCTTCCCAACACGCTGTTTTAAGAAATTGCAGATAGATCGGTGACGATGGCATCCTTCAGTACGCGTGAGCGACGCCCGTGACGGCCTCGGCCAAGGCGCTATGATCCAGACGCTCTCGGTCCGTGAAGCATAGGTTCGAGGCCAATTCCTGTACAGGTCCTTTGTATTAGATAAACAGAGGATTATATCTGCCGTGTGCTACGAAAACGGTGCCAGAGAGATGAGAAACCATTAAATTATCATAGCCAAGTCAATTCGAGGTCTTTGAACTGTGGGCTCGAATGGGAACCAAACTGGTATAATGGAACCGTCCTGGTCACCATGGAGTTCACCTCGCCAAAGGCTGCCTCCTAGCCCAAACCTACAGCAGCCAGTTTACAGACATTCGAACTAGGGATAATCGGTCAAAAGTAGGACATTGAATGACAAAAAGAGTACGCATAAGTACCTGAACGTGCAAACGACTGTCTGAGGGATGGGGTCATCATCCTCATCCCGCTCAAGAGAGCAAAATCTACAGTCATTCCCCGTGTTACCTGCATCCCCTCGGCATCAAGCGGGTCAAAATTTTTCTGCACATACTCTCTAGGGCTCACCACGCACGAAATTCCTTCCTTGTATGGCATAATCGCAAGGTTGGATGACAGATGAAAAAAAGAGTATATTGCATTTCTTCAATACAGCTCGGCCCATGGGCCTAATGTTCTTCTTCATCAAGGCCTTCTTCGTCACCTTCATTCTCGTCATAATCTTCATCATCCTCGATGTCCTCATCGTCATCATCATCAGCCTCTTCCATTGATTCCTTGAGCTGGGCAGGTGTCAACTGAAGCACAAACAGATGTAAAACTATAAAACGCACCATCTCAACAAGCTCATGGCATTCGTTTAGATGGGCCATTAGTATACCTTGTCCCTCAGGGATACTCCCATCCACCCCGATGAACTTGCCATCTTGGCGCATGGAGTCGATTTGGAAAAGGGCAAGTTGATACTGCGGTCCAAGTTATGGAATCAAGGCAATAAAACCAACGATAGATTTAGTATACCGTCGATACATCTCTCGAAACATGGATAGGCTAACGAAAGCTAGGACACGCACCGGATACAGATCCCGAGGGGAGAATGGTCCTCCGTACTTCAGGACTTCGTTGAGGCATTTCTTCACGGTCGACAACTTGTTCGCCTGAACAAACCATGAGCACAAGATTCACGTCGAGATCGAATCATACGTACTATTGGCATCAATTCCTCTGACACTGGCTCACTAGAAGACAACAGGCGGTAAATCAATCCGTAACATCGCCTGAGCAGGTACAACAGCACCTGTTGATGAATGCATTAGAAATCTCTCCTCAACACGGACTAGGAAACTAACATATTGTCCTGGGGGACGATTACCCTTAGAGTCAACAAACTTGCCATCAACGCGCATCTTGTCGATTTCCTGCAGGCTCAAAGAATAGTTGAACAAGTCAGTCTCTCTGAGTGTCCATCTGTGCGTCAACACCAAGCTTTCTAACTCGGTGCGAAGCTCAGAGAGCCGATCATATATTGGCTTCAATGACGAAGCAACATGTTTCGACTCCTCGTTTGCCTTGATTTCTTGAGAGATCTCGAAGCATTCTTCAAGCAAAGAGGAACATAGGGCCTGTGAAGTCGGCACTATTCCACCAGGCCCTAGAAAGTTGCCATCTACGCGCGCACTGTACAAGTGAGACGATGAAGTTAGCGATTGTGAAATCAAGGGTTTGTGCTGAGGGGGAACAATGGAGACAGACTTAAAAACAGGTACTCAACGATTCTATCTTCCGGAGCTCCTCTTGTAGTGGTTTAAGTTCGGCTTTATGAGAGCCTTCTTTGGCTGCAAGCGCCACCAATTGTCGACGGATCGTGACCAGTTTCTGATGAACTGGGACAAGTTCGACTGGGAGGACCGATAAAGACTCCTGAAGTGTCCGTACAATTGCCTCTGTGGTAAGAAACAGATTAGATATGGAAGTCAATTGCGACAGCAAGTGTTCATACCACATTCATTTAACTGTCGTTCAAGGAGCTTGATCAGTGGCTTCGGATGTTTACCATGTTCTTTGTCGTGTTGGATGATGTTTCGGAGTTCATTCAACCGTCGATGAAATGGCGCGAGATCAGCATCGTTGTAAACAGCAGATTCGTTCATATGGTTGAGAATTTGCTGTGTAATCGAACACGGTTATGAGCATCTAGGCGTCCGTAGCCTAACGAACGCGCGTCAAATCCGAGACCACTCACTCTCATCGAGGCTATCTGACAATAAGTTCCGAGAGTATCTTTGGTCTTGCCTATTGTAAGATAGAACAAAGACAAGAGACTGAAGACATCGGCGAGGGTGGTGTCCAAGCGATTATTATACGTGGTCGTGTCGTCGCGTACGTCATTGAGTTTATTGACTAGGAAAGGATTAGTAGCTTGAACGGCTGGTGTATACTATCCAAATGCACCTTGTTTAACAACCGACTGGTAGAGCGAATTGACATCGGAGGCTTTGACATATTCAGCTCGATTCTTCTTGAGAGCAGTCAGTCTATTGCGTATACTGCGATTGCGTGTCAATGAAGAGGGACGATGGATCCAAGCAGGGAAGATGCAAACTTGATTACTGCCTCGAGAATCGAGAGTTCTGTATATATGACGACATAATGAGTCTGAAGAAATCTGGGTGAGTCACGGACATGGCGTACCCTCTTGAGGCACAGTATTAGCCATAAGATATTCGGATGGTCCCTAGTGGGAGTAAAGGTTGGGAGGCGGTCAACAAAGCCTTGAAATCATTGACTCGATTAAGCAAGTGTTTCAGGTTCTCACGGTCACCTAACCCTTTCAGTCACAATAATGATAATAATGCGCCAAGCTTGGAGGGATGAGATTAACAAGGATTCACATTGAACCCTTTACCCACTCGCACAAACCGCGCGGCGATGGACGGCCTCAGACAGGTACTTTATGCATGGCTTTAGCTATCGGAAATCATTCGCTGGACAATCTGAACCCATGAACAGGCTTTGGATAGACTTCGAACAGAGGTGGAGAAGGGTGCATCGCGGCGCAAGGAAGCTGACGCGCGGAGCAAAAGACTTCTTGCTACTATCAAAGAGAGAGATAATTTACTTGAGTCTCTTCGCGAAAGATTGGACTTGACACGACGGATTCTTGCCCTTATCAAGACATATGACGAGACACGACGCGCCATACGCGTCAACAACGACAGGTACGTGTTGTACTTCGGACCTCCTTCGGTGAGACTTAATTGAAGACAGCATTGCTTTGGCGAGCGAAAAAGCAGATCAACTTAGCGAAAGGTTGAGTCGCATGGAAAAAGAGAGAGATATACTGGAAGAACAATACTATGTCTGTCCCTCTTCGATTACTTACGACATGAATGTCACTGAAAGTATCTCAATTATCAGAAAATCGAATCGCAAAGCAAAGCGTTAGAGGCGCAGCTTGATGGCCTGATCTAGAGCCCCGATCGATTACTCCTCCTCCTATGCATAGAAATACTCGTTCATGCTTTCTGTTAACTTCTTTCATGTCCCTGCATGTTCTAACAAGCATTTTTAAAGCTACTTTATCACTTTGTGGCCAAGTTTATCCTACTTAACTAGTGATAAGTACTAGTTCAGGTTGGAACAGAAGTGTGATTATTACATAATTCAACATCATTTATTAAAGAACGCCGATCTAATCAGTGTCCGAACAACCCTTACCCAAATCAACCACCAGCCTAACCAACAGATCCTTCACGATGACTGAGAGAATCAAGGAGGCATGTATTTTGCGGCAACAAGCGTTCTATCTCTGACCATAATCGCACAGAAAATGAACCAGCTGCGCCTTGATGCAGACCACGCGATCGCTCGCGCTGAGGAGGCCGAGGCGAAAAACAAGAAATACGAACAATCGCTTCTTGAGAAGGAACAAGAGATCTCGTCATTGCAGCACAGACTCGGTGTTTCGGATGCTGAGCTGGAGAAAGCAGAACAAAGCCTCGCCACCCATAAGTCTGCTTCAGCCGAGAGCGAACAATCAAAGCAGACAAGTGAGTTACTGCAAAGGAAAGTTCAGCTTTTGGAAGAGGAGTTAGATGCGGCAGAGAAGAATCTCAAGGAGACAGTCGAGAGGTACGTGTCAATTGCCGCGATCCTATGTTATGGACTGATTGGTTATCGAACCTCGATCTTGTCCGCGATCAGACTACGCCAGGTAGATGTCAAGGCAGAGCATTTCGAACGCCAGGTTCAACGGGCTGAGCAAGAGCGTGATGCCTGGGAGAAGAAATACGAGGTGCGTTGTTTGTCTCTTTATTGAGCCTGAACATATCCTGATCATGGCATACTTAATTATCTAGGAAGCGGAAGCTAAGTGGAAGAAGTCTCAGCAGGAATTGGCAGAACTAGAGGCTAGCATGCAAGATCTATAGTTGCTTGTATTTCATTTGGTGCGCTTTTACACTTCGGACGAACTCTTGTTTTATGCAATTTTTCCCCTATCCGATCCTGCAGATAGCTTGCAAGAAGTTCGTATTATGGCAAATCGATGCGATGTTGTGCAGCAACCTACACAAATACACAGTGATCTCTACTTTCCGTCATGGAACTTCAACGAGACCGAATTGACACAGTGCCTCTCATCCGCTGTACTCCTGTCAACAGACGTTCGCAAAAAACATCGCGAAATCTTACTGGGAGTTCGGAATCCCTCGCCCTTAAAGACGTGTCCGAGATGACCGCTGCACGCTGTGCAGACAATCTCGGTACGAATCGTTCCGAATGACCTATCTTCGTGTCTAGACACAGCACCAGGAATGGCTGTGCGGCGTGCAACGCTGATGTCAGTACTGCGGCAGCAGTTTGGGAAGAGAATCACCATCATAGAATGCAGGCCAACCACAACCACTCTGAGAGCATGTTAGCAAAGCGAAGCACAAGATATTTGCGTGTCATGTACATTGAACTTGGTAGAACTCTTGTACAAGGGAGTTCCACAGCCTGCGCAATTATAGACTCCTTCGGCGGAATGGTGGTCGTACTCTCCGGTCCCAGGAGGCTCGGTTCCTTTCTTCCGCAGCACTCTGAACTATTGGTGTATACGGATTCAACATCTGCGCGGAAATGTAGTTGCAGTACGGCATACTTGTTCGGGAGTCAGGATAGCCTGCCACTCTTGCTCCGTTTTCTTTGCGTTAGACATAGCTCTGCACTGGAGTGATCGAAAAGCTGTTAAGGACCGGTGTGCAACCAAGGTGGGCTTGTAAGTTAGGAGACAAGTTCTTCTCAAGTGGGCAATATGACGGTTGCTCATCAAGGTATGACGCGTGACGAACGATCAATCGAGATCTACGGTCACATGATAGAAAATGGATTATATTTCAGAAACACTTGAAGGCTCAACGGCATACAGAACCTGTCGACAGGGGACAATACATACAAAATAAAGCACAAAAGAGACGCAAGTAATCCATGGCCAAAACACGCAATGCCAAAGTCTCATTCTGACATTCACGACACCGTAGACCGATCAATCGCAGAGTTGCGGAAACTCGACTTGTCCTGCATCGAATCTACAATGATGCTTAAGCGCATCTTATTGCGGACTGTATAACGCATACTCACCGTTGTTAGACTTGTATTCCATAATCGTAGACGGGGGAAGATTAAGCACTTTCCTCATGGTATCCCTATCGTGGCTTGTCAACACGACACCACAATGACTGGTAACAGAACAAACCTGATTTTTTCGCGAACTTTTGGGCCTGCATCCAGCCTATTCCAGAGGCTGATAATATCCTCGCTCTGTCTAACGCTGATCGTGCACCCACAAATTTCTGGCCAATCAGAGCCACTAATATCACTTTTGTCTTCCCAGTTCCCTGGAACTTCATGCTCCTCTACATTACGACACTCGTCGAATTGATCACCAATAATAGCCAGAACGATGTCTTCCCAAATCCGATCGGCGACGCCTTTCTTCAAACGAATGATCCACTTTCCACCAGAAAGATTGACAGGGTCTTCCCACACAGGTCGACGTATACCGTTATGGAACAAGAGGTAATCTGTGGTAGGAATAAGGGCAGAAGGAGGCGAAAGATGTGTCCACAGAGACCAGAATGATTCCACCTGCTGAAGTTTAGTTTGAAAAGCTTTCAGAAAGCAGGGTAGCTCACCGAACTGAAAGCAGAAATCTTCTTGATTCCGTCTTCATAGTTTATTATCTTGCTACCAGGTGTGCGTTGTTGACGGAACCAGAATATCCATCTGCAAAGATAGATCAAAACTAGAGCGGGGTTAACACGAAAAAGAGTACGAACATACGTGTTTCTGAGTGGATGCACAGCTGTACTTGTTGGAGATGTGTTATTTGGAGAGGATTCCTTTGAACGCTCAACAGTGGCGGCAGCTGAGACGGAAGTGGAAAAGTGCTTTGAGGAGGGCAGACGTGAACGTGGTGCGGTAGGTTGAGAGTTGGATTGCTGTGAGGTGGTGGACTGGGACTGTGAGGATGTACTATTTGCTAGGAAACGAGACTGAGAATGATTTGAAAAGTAGTTGGCCATTATAAGCAGCAGTAAGGAATGTATGTTTGATGTATGTAGGACCACCAAATTATCGTCCCCCTTACATAAGCACGATTCCCTTCTCTGAGCCCCGTGTACCCGGCGATTCTGCCCAATGAAACTCATGCTTCGCCCAGAATGGCGCCTCTGGCCGCTTTCGTCGTTCCTTGGTTTCCTTGATCTTAAGACAGGTGTGACAGTGGCGCTCCTTTTCGCTGTATGTCCACACAGTTCACCATCTTAACCGACAGCAGCTAATATAATTCAAGGTTTTGAACAAGGTGGCGGGTGTCTATGGCTTGATTGCGATGGCCACTGGCGCAGGAGGCACATTTGCACAGTTCAGCCTATATTTATACTCTGTTGTTGCTCTTATTGGCTTGGTCTGGGGTTTGCGGGCAGTCAAAGAGGTGCGTCAGGTGTCATTCAGTCTGCAATGACTTCTGAACATTCTCCAGGAGGACCCCAAACAGACTTTGTACTTTGCCCATCTATTCTTCGCCGACCACATATTCTCGACCTCTTGGACCGTATTCTTCGCTGTTGTGTGGTGGGTATACACACCACACGACGGCCGCCGTACTGTCAACTCCCCAGCACAAGAATACATTATTCACGTTGGAAATGTCACTAACACGCTGACTCCAGAAGAACGCGAAGCAGCGGCGATGGAGATTTGGAACCACGAGAAGGGTACCGCCGCAGCAATCATCTTCCTCTCTTGGCTTTCAAAGGTCTTACTTTGCTGTATCAAGTCTTTCGATCTTTTCTTACACCTTTTTCAGATCTACTTTGCTCTTCTGTTATATTCATACGCATCACACCTTCGCAAGGGCTCCTACCGCTCCCTTCCTCTTTCCAGAGCAACCGCAGCAAACGGTAACTCAATAAATCACGCTTACGAGACCGCATTAGGGGGCGTTGAAGAGGAAGAGATTGAAGACTTCTACCGTCTTCCTCTTCGGGCGCACAAGTCTGGCAATGGTTCTCTCTCTGGCATGGCCGAGTTTGTCAGAGCACCCGGACGCACGGGTAAACAACACAGGAGAGCGAAACCTTCCAATCGCAGTAGGTCTGGGTCGCGACAGAGCCCACGAATCAGAGACGAGGAAGAACTGTTATTCGACGAAAACGAGTCAACGACCTATGCTTCCAGTTCGCGTACGACCGAGGAAGAGACTGTCGTTGCGACCGATGATGAAAGGACTGGGAGTAAAAGTCGTATCTGATGTCCACATATGATTATACGTCGGTATTGTATACTTTAATTTCTGGCAGGAACCTCTGGTCACGCGGCCAGTCATCGGAAGTTAAACTCTTCCAGGTGGTACGGGTTCTATGGATGGAATACACTCTTTCTCTAACGAGACCTCAGAAAAGTTCATCTGGGTTTTTCACTGGAGAAGGGACAGAACGGTCCTCGGCCTCCTGCCTTCTACGCCTGCGTGCGAGGGGGTTGAGGATCATGGCAGCCAAAATTAGAATCCCATCCATCACCTGGAACATACCATTCAACATGCTATACGGCAAAAATGATGCGATGATAACGTACAATGACAAGAGAATACGCAACACCAGCTTCGACGTCGAATTTTGGTCTAAAAAGCAACGCGATAAACGAAAAAACAGCACCAAACCAGTCAATTGTAATGAACGGGATGGAGATCCCGATGACCTCTCTATGCTTGATGATTTCGTAGTATTGCGGAAGCAGACCACACGCAATCATGATCGAAGTGAAAATACCGAGGAAGTCAATAGCTCGACGATTCATTGAGGGGCGAACCGCGAAAACTATGCCTGCCTCCAATCCTCCTATGATAAGCATCACACCTCCTGCAATCAAAGCTGCAACAAGAGGCGTTTTCCCCCTGCCATAATGTAAACACTACAAAAAGACATGGATTATTTTGCAGCTATCTGATGAAATGACTTAATACCTGGCCCCAAGAAAATAAACACAAAAAACCGAACAGTTGGGGTTGAACTATGAGGGGTATACTTAGGTTTTGGAGGATAGCGTAGGCTCCGAGAGGTAGCCCCGCGAAACCCCATAGCAAACTGCAAGAATCAGTGTTTTGAATTCCAAGTGTACACACTGAAAGTACGCACACGAGGTATGACGATAGCCCAGTTGTAGACTTTTCACGCCAACTCTTCCATATTTGTGGTATCAATTGCCCCGACCAGCATACAGTACCTGTCAAATAATCAGATGTAAGCTAATTTTTTTTTTTGAAAACCAATTTCACAAACCCATAGTCCCTAGGACGTTCTCTGCAACGAGATTGACAACCATGGATGATGGGTGGCGTAAGGATCGAGAAGAGAGTCACGCCGGGAGCCGCCGAGGAGTACGCGTAGGATAGAATTCAGTGTCGGCACGCGATGCTGGTCCAGGGGCAACAGCTATGTATTCACCTAGATAGGTATTCAGTAAGTATATTATAGTTCGTAAGTAAAGATCTCACCTGTGTTGGCACGTGCGCGTTGAATGAGCTACTAGTAGGTGGATTTTGAGGCAGTATTTAAGAGTCCACCGATACGGAACATGTCTGGTAAAGTATGCGAAATAATGGAAACATAAAGGATGACTCTGGAAGATCAGAAGAAAATGAGTAAATGAGTATGTGTAGCGGGCGGTATCTGGTGTTCCCGACTCGGATAAGTTGTCCGTTCTTCGGGGCCGCCAGGAAATAGAATGCGCTGTTCAGCTCGGAAGGGCAATACATAAAACTTCGTTAGCAGATTCTATGATGCCGACTCGGAATGCCAATGACTATAGAAACCTCTGGAGACCTCTGCCGCCTTGGTATTGAAGTGTTGGAAACGGAAAGAAGCTGACTTGCCTCGTGACACCAACTTGAATGACTACCCGCCATCAGCTTCGTTCAACTTCCATCCCTGGCGACACTGAGTACTAATCCTGCTGACAACCTGGGGTCATCCCAACTTGAATGGAAGTTGTTTTCCACTGTTGTACCTGTGTCGACTAAGGCCTTGGACTGAGCTACATACATATCTGAGTCTGGTAGGCTTTTTCTCTTTGGGAACTAAGTCTCCTGGTTTCTTGTGGTTTCCACTACATAGCATTATCTGTTTATTTTACTCAGGTCGACAAAGTATGTCGATGAGTTGCAAATCGAACACCTCTGCCGATTTCCCTCAGCACTATCCATAGTAGATCTCTACAATAGCAGTTCTCAGTCTGGAAATTTCAGCATGTGTCCACAAAGGACAAGCCATCTTCCTATGGTAAAAATCCATCAGGTAGCCTTCCGATACGACCGGGACATGAAGAAACTCTGCGTCGGCTTGGTAAGGCTTGACGGAAGCACGGATCCTCCACATGTTGATGCCAAAATTGTCGGATCCTCCACACTTTCCCACTAGAGATCCCCGTCTGCAAGATACATGTTCATTCGCTTTGTGCTCTGCGGATTCTGTCTGCACTGCATCTGTAACAGTGTAAGAGTGCGCTGTTGCGAGATAAATCATCTGCAAGAAGTGTGTCCGAAACAAGATGAGGGGTGACTGCCTGAAAGCTCCAAATAGAATCTTGAACCCGAAGACGAGTGCGGCCCAGGTGTACGTCTTGTGAAGCGAGAACGTCTTCTTTGATGTTGCATGATCACGGATTGGAATGATCACGGATTGGAAAACAATACATTCTGAGAGAATGATCACGGATTGGAAAACAATACATTCTGGACTCCCTTTGCATGATCACGGATTGGAAAACAATATATTCTGAGAGAATGAAATGGGAAAGTTGAATTTGAAATGGAATAAAAAGAGGCGGGGCTGGTATGTTCACGTCGTGGTCGACAATGAGCGTGACATTGACGATATTGGATGGATGCTTACTAGGCACCGAGAAAATGGAGACGCTGAGCTCACGAGAGGGGGCGCGAAGTAGAAAGGAAACCGTACGTAGAGTGGATGGTCGATACTTCACTGGTCACAAAATACATCTTGTCAGGTCTGAACGTCCTAAGTCCCTCCCAAATAAGTACGACATTCAATATCGACGATTTGTCGGCGATACTACCCTTCGACGCTTCGCCTGAGTCTAATAGGAGAGAGACTGGTACTCATGCTAGCCGTGTACTGGCTTCGTGGTTGGATAGGGCGTATCCGTGAGCGTTTGTGTCTGTGCATCTTGTATAGACTCGTGACATTTGCCAAGCTCATGTCAGATTCGTTGTTTATTGGGTTATTCCGTGGTAATACAGGCAATTGACTAGTGAAGAGAACGAAGAGCGAAGTACGCCCTCCCATAGTAGGTACCCGCGCCGAGTGCAAGAAGGGTTAGCGTCGCGGGGACTGGGCCTTTCGTAACTCGCGGAAGAGATGATATGAGAAGTAGCGCAGAAGCCGCTAACATTTTGCACATAAAACAATGACTCAAGTATCAGAAATACACAACGCACCACATGCGGCTTCCAGCCCGTTAGGTGCTCCCTTGCGGATGGCGTCCGCACCATAGAGGAACAAAAGTCCGACGCTGGAGGACGCCTGTCAGACACATGTGCAGGCAGAGAAAGAAAAGAACACACGTTACTCCTCCAACCAGTGAAGGGACAGAACGTCTCCTGGCGAAACCTGCCACTCCCCCAACAATGCTAAGGCCACCAATGATATATGCGGGGTAAGCGGACTAAAGACACGCAAATTACATAGGATATGGCAAATGCGAATAAAGAGCTAGACTGACCATTAGTACAGAGCGTTGATATCAAGGTGAGATGTACAGCGAGGTGATGAGAGTCTTTTTGTAGGATGTTGTGAGAAGATTCTGCAAGTGAATGGACCGCAGTTTCGTGTCTGATGGAATCATGACATGCATTGATAAAGTAGGGCCGACACGTGGTGACTATATCCTCATGAGATAAGATTAGATTGCCGGGAAGTGACGACATCGATGATCGATCCGATTCCGAGGTGGATCTTCGAAAGAGCCTGAGAACTAATAGATACCACTTACCTACAAAACAGGGGCTATCATACCAGCGATGATGACGGATTGATTACTGTGCAGTGGCTACGAAGTATCGGAAGTCACTCACCTCAAATTCGTAACTTCGAAGTTTTAACCACCACCAGCCCACTGAGTACTTCAAAGTCCACACCAATGAACCTACGACGAGCTTCTACACGGTTAAATCCCTCCTCACACGCATTCTCCACGTCTTTATCTCGAGGCAAGCAGCGCCTTGTTGTACTTGGCTCCGGATGGGGCGGCTATACACTTCTTCAAGGAGTCGACAAGCGACGATGGGGTAAGTCTAGCCTTCCCGCGTGCCATCCCTTCCGTTATTTGACCTTAAATCAGACGTTACTGTGCTGTCTCCAACATCCTATTTTAACTTTACTCCATTGTTGGCTGGATGTGCCGTGGGGACTCTGGAATTTCGCTGTGCAGTTGAACCGTCAGTATATGGCTGTTACACCTTTCAGTAGTACTTACCTATGCCAGAGTTCGCCGGTATGCGCCACAAGTTGTGGGTAATCAGTCCATCTCCCAAAGCGTTTATTCTTATATCACTTTGTCAGACCACGTATCAGGCATGGTGTGATAGCATCGGTAAATTATATTGTGATTGGATATAAAAGCACCACTCATGAGAGTAGATTTCAAAAATAAAATCCTCCGATGCGTAAGTTCCACACCGGATTAGTTCGTTTTGATCATAAGTAATGACCATGACAGATGCCCGCAACGCCACCAATACACAAAGGATCCGAGTCTCCATCTACCTCGCGCCAAGATCCGCGGCTTGATATTCCCGTAGAAAACAAGCCTTTTACTCTCAAGTACGACAAGCTGGTCGTCGCTGTTGGTGCATACTCTCAAAGTGTGTCCTGACTCGGATGTTCCATTTCAAAGTGCATTTCCCTGATTTTTTTTTTGTCTGATGAGCTTTCAACATCCCAGGAGTCAAGGAGAACGCACTATTCCTGAAAGATGTAAAGGATGCACGAACTATACATTCTCGGATACTCGAGTGTTTGGAGCAAGCCAATCAACCCATAATCTCTGATGACGAAAAGAGAAAGCTGCTTAACTTTTGCATCGTGGGCACGCACTGATTGTCAAGTGGCTCACAACAGTTTTCTTATCATTTGTTCTAGGTGGCGGCCCTACGGGAGTAGAATTTGCGGCAGAATTACACGATTTACTGCATTCAGAAATAGCCGAACATTTTCCTGCTCTTGCAAGACTCGCCAAAATTAACTTGTACGATGTGGCGCCTCAAATCCTGGGCAGTTTTGATAAGAATCTTGTAAAGTATCATGATGTCTAGCATTTGCCCATGGGTTTTTTGTTGAAAAGACACCGAAGGTATACGGAGAAAACGTTTCGTCGAGATGGAATTGATATTTGGACGAGCCATCACGTTACAAAGGTTGAAACAGTAAGAGCATTCCGGCATTTTTCCGGATGATGAAGTTTTTTAACAATTCTTCGAGGGTAAATTGTTTGTTGACGAACAGGGAGAGGGTAAGAACTGTGGGTTTTCGCCTCTCATGCTTCAATTCAGGGTTATTTTATAGTTCCTTTTGGCCTTCTTGTATGGAGTACAGGATTGTCACCCAACCCTTTGATCAGTTCCATAACGGGAGTGAAGAAGCATGATAAGGCAATCAGGTATGTTATTTCTGTCATGTACACCGACTTCGGAAATACTTATGGTGAGATTCCGACTTACAGTCTACTCACCAACAATTTCCTTAACGTCATCAACAACGACGGTACAGTCAACGAGGATGTCTGGGTGATCGGTGACTGTGGCGTCATCAGTGGAGAACCTCTCCCTGCAACTGCTCAGGGTCAGATTCAACTTCAAGTTGCCAAATTACTTACACTTTACTCTTCGTCTTTCAGTTGCTGCTCAGAAGGGAAAATATCTGTCAAAGGCGTTAAACAAGATTGTCACAGAGCAGCCAGTGTCCAGAGCTTTCAAATTCAAGAATCTTGGAAGTCTCGCTTATGTCGGTGATTGGTACGTCAAGTCATCACCCTTGTGCTAAGCGGAAACCGAGGATCATGTAGGAAAGCAATCTATGACAGACCTGGGGCTGGTGATGGCTTCCTGTCAAAGGAGTCCGGCCGTTTGGCATGGCTCCTGTGGCGAAGTGCCTATTTCACGATGACGTTATCAGTGAAGAACAAGTATGTCTTGCTTATCGCTACACCTAAGGCTGTTAAAATAAAATAAATATCTTCAGGATTCTTGTGCCCTTTTATTGGTATGTCCATAGTGTACTCCAATCTCAAACAGGGACTTACGTGGTGATGATTGCCAATGTCAACGTCTAGGTTCCTTACCTGTGCGTTGCTTGTCCTTAAGATATGATCTGCAAGTATTGACACCGCTTTCAGGGATATTTGGACGAGATATCACGCGCTTTTGACCACTTCAACAATTTCGTCAATCAGAGTGATAATTATTGATTGGTTCAGGCGGTGCAACTAGGCTGAATCAACCATAACCTACCTACCTACCTAAGGATAGATGTACGACAAAGCCAAGCCTACAAATGCCAGTGAAGCATTGAGAAAGTAGTGAAACTGGGGCTAGTAGTCTCAGATAAGGCTGCCCGGGCCCTTCCCCCGCCACACTCCTCAGATATACTTTCAATATGTTTGACGGCAGTGAGCGTGGTTGAGACATTCCTTCTTCTCCCAGCTGCGCCCGGAGTCCCAGGTCCGGTACGCCTGATCACCCTACCTGGAGTCACACGATGAGATCGAGAAGTTCAATAGCACCAGTATTCTCAGAACTGTCACGAAGATTACAAAAACACTTTGAGATTTTCCCATGGGATTTTGAGTTGTGTAATTTTTTCCTTCCTAAAATCTAAAGAGAATGCTCTTGGAATCTCTGACACTTCCACACGACTGTGGAAAGTCGCGATTCGAATATTCGGTAGTTTGCCTGTCCTCGATTGTATCCGGTCAAAGAGAAATCATACATGAACTGGCGGGGGAGCTTAAACAAAATTGAGCCACAGTTGTTCATTGATAGAAAATCATTACTCACGACAACAAGCATTTTCTTTCGGGTCACACGCTTGATCTGGCGGACATAGAACCAGGCACGACGTTTCACCCTTATGCTACAGATTCAGTTTCGTAAAGCAACAATAGAAGTAAATCAGCTGACTTCGGTCCCTGGACACAAGTATTCCGGCTGGATTGTGCCCGAATGTATTCCACGATGATGAAGTGCCTCACGAATTTTGACCGCGATTGGCATGAAGTCGTGGTTTCGTGAGGTGCGGACGTGTACCGATGCAATGACTTTTGATTCCGAGAGTTGCCAAACGTGTAGCTCATGGACTGATAGTACACCATCAACGTTAAGGATGGATTCGCGGACATCATCAAGGGAAATTGTGGGCGGTACTCCCTGGAGTAAGACGGACGATGCACTCTGAACTTATACACTATGAGACCATAGCGACATCGACAACAAACGCAGTAGCACGTACCTAGAGGCAAGGCAGTAGAGAAAATTATGGCTGTAATAACAAGGCTGATAACAGGATCAAAATAGTATTTGAAGCTCCATTGCGTCAGCCAGATAACGAGGCCGGTAGAGATAACTCCAACATTGCCTAGCGCATCACCTATGACATGCAAAACGAGAGCACGCATATTCATGGACCCATCAGAATGGCTGTGGCTGTGGCTGTATCCCGTTTCGCGGTGTTCCTGCAGCAGCGCGGTATGCTCCGTCGCAGGTGGATCTGAAAGCAAGTCATCCGCGGGAGGAGGCGTCTTAGTGTGCGAATGAGTGTATGAAGGAGCATGATCTGTACACCACTTTGAGCTGAAAGGTGTACAGGGAGTGTGAGGAATGTACCATGGATCAAGAATAACCCCAAGATGTTGGATGCTAGACCGAAGCAACCGACGACAACGACAAGTTTAGGACTAGACATTTCTGGTGTCTGTGTAAGCCATTGATGCGATGCACTTCCAAGGGACATACCTGGAGTACTGACAAACCTTTCGATTGCTTCAAGAAATATGGAAAAACAAAGAGCGAGGAGGAAGACCCCGTTGATGAGGGCGGCTAGAATTTCAGCCCTGTGCCATCCGTAGGAGTAGCGCGAATCGGTAGAGGAGGAAGCCGTTCTCTGGTATGACATAAGGAAAAGAACGGAAGAGGTGCAAATCGCGAGCACCTTAATGGCATTAATGGCATAAAGAGCAACGATAAGGCCTATGACATCGCTGGCACAGTGTTATGGGGGAGATGGGCTAGAGGGAAAGGAAACTAACTTGAGCATATGAAAGCTGTCTGCGACGAGCGCAAGAGAACCAACAGCATAACCTGTAGGAGGATAAGTTTGGCGTCAGAGACGGTAAGGATGGACATACCAACAATGAGCTCGACAAAGAAAAAGAAGACATCAATGGCTAAGAGGAGAATGATGCGTGCATAGCGTGACAACGCCATGAAGAGCGGTAGGAAGAAGGACAGATCGTCTACTTTCTGGCTTCATGAATCATATATATATTCCAGCTGATTCCGTTACACGTGGTGATCACGAGAACCTCCATGGGAAGAGAGAAAATTAACGACAAACACGGACACGGCGGAGTTTTGAAGGACTTTAAAAAAATTCTCCGTGGCCAATCTTTAGATGGATGGAAGCGATTGTAACGACGTCCCCAGGTAATCGGGTTTCTTTTTCATCTCGGAGGATCATACTGGCACGATCCCACTGGAACAGCTAACGTGTAATACAACATCATATCCAGTACTCCAACCGTGTCTACAGAACACATACTTACCTACTGAAAGGGAGTTTCCACGAATACGACTTCCAGGGCCACGGCGCCCACCGGGGGCAGGCAAACCCAGTGAGAATCAAGGCACGTCGTGACATATTTCCCGTGGATCTAGGCTCCTTCCATGCGGTGGCGTAACGATAACGGGCCACGCCGGCCGGCCGCTATCATTTCGCCAAAAAAAATTCAGCGACATGACATGATCCCAGTAGGCCTAGATATCCCCCTTCCTTAATATACAAATGATCTCTTCGATGACGGACTGGGCCGCCGTACAATCTGTTCGTCGTTTCCCTCCGCGCTGATGCTTGCTCGATTGCTGCATGGGTGGAAGGTACGTGAGCAAGGTCAGATCTATCGGAGTTTATGACGCAATGTTTGGTCACTACATAGCACTACTCACGAAGAATAGAGAATGACAAATGCGGTAAGACCAGGTAGACACGCACGGAAGCAAAACCGGAAGTGAACCGGAAGTATTTTTCGAAACGAGGAGAGCCGTCATAGCTCGTCACGCGTCATGGACGCCGATTCTCGCGATATAGTACCACATACTATCGCATACCTGTAGCTCGGACTCCCCCTTCAGTCGGACAAACAGGGTTTTTGCAACGACGAGCCAAGCGCAACACCCCAAACTTGGTAGGAGGCTCAATGTATGGTATTCGATGAGATTTCAACTTGTTCTAAGTTGAGAGATGGTCTGGTTGTTGAGTCCCTTCGTCCAGGCATTGTCACGCTTGCCAGTTCGACGGCAGAGCGGACTTTGAAAATCTTGTTGAAATCAGAAAGAAGCCCTTGAGAAGCACGCGTCCGACTTCAACGATGTTCAAATTTGCATCAGCCGTCCGAGCGGAAGGGCTGACTAAAGCCGTGACAATCCGTGACGTCCGACTGAAGGGGGAGTCCGAAGCTACAGGTATGCGATAGTAGTACCACATGATTATGTGCCAGTGAACGACTTCTTTTGATCACCATCAGCGGCAGTTTTGAGATCTCAAACTCAGATGTTTATGGTGTCAAAGTTCAACGTTCAACGTTCCCAGAGAAAAGTCCGTTGAGCCGATCCAAGCAGGATCGAGCCAAAATGGCTCTGATAAAGCTTGCTCGATTGCGCTCGTTTCGACTTTGCTCCACTCGAAAAATGAGACTTTTATTCTTGCCAAATTGAACAGCATCGAGCCATATCAGTCGTCATTTTCACAGCTCGATATAGCTTGATTTCTCGCAACTGATTATTCTATTTTTATATCGATTCCATTGCTTTGCTCAAAATGTTGTATATACTAGTATTAGTACTTCGACATTGCATATAACTATCTAGTATACACAAGATATGTACCCAACCCCTCCCACGGCCTGCTCGGACTCCAATCTCACATCACAACACCACAACTCGCTGAGAACTGCCGATTTCAACCAAGGAATGTAAAGAACAGACCCGAAACTTACCTATGCAATCTCATCTTAAAACTATCTTGCGCCGAGGGAGGCAGAAGTGCACACGGGTGATGAGCGAATGAAGTGGTGGAGGTAGCTAAGTAATAACCATGTCAATAAGTACATATGGTCTCGAGAGGATATGTAACACGTA